>PVJD01002968.1:132857-180036 GCA_004026545.1 Mormoops blainvillei | reverse complement strand
ATAGCTTCAGATGAAAGTCTCAAAGAGAAACTCAAAAGGAAAATTTTTCAAAAGAAAGAAACAAGTTCGAGGTCTTGCTCAAAAAGAGGGGTTTTGCTTTAAACTATTCCATTGGCAATATCCAATGGTGAAGAGAGCTTTGGCATTTCTGACCTTGGATACCTTAGTGCATGATACACAAAGAAGCCATATATTGCAAAGTTCCATTATTAAGCCCCCATGAAAGAGAGGGGAGTCGTCCTGTGAGAGAAAGGATACGTACACAAGACAACGTTCGATCGGACGGGCAGGCACTGGTGCCAGGACCTCAGACTCAAGGGTCCAAAGCTTGGCTGGATATAATATTCCAA
Organism: Mormoops blainvillei; assembly: GCA_004026545.1. Lineage (NCBI taxonomy): Eukaryota > Metazoa > Chordata > Mammalia > Chiroptera > Mormoopidae > Mormoops > Mormoops blainvillei. Next base: position 179,686 of record PVJD01002968.1, on the reverse strand, counting down.
AAATGCCCAGGGTGAAATCAGAAAATCCTGAAGTTTAAGGTCAAGACCAAAGTACACTAGGAACAAAAGCATTGGAGTTAATGCCTGGTGGGGGGAAAAAAGTAACCTGAGCTTGTTGTGGGTGAAGTAAAACAGTGAGAAGTCAGGTTTTGCAAATTAGGTTATTTTTATGGCTTGGGGTTTTTGGGGGTTTTTTGTTTTTGTTTTTGTTTTTGTTTTTTTTTTTTGCTACATAGTAGAGAATATTAAGGTGTGTGTTGGGTATGACTTTAATGTAATGGGATCTTGGAAAACAATGGGTCTAAATAAACATTGTTGGACATCCAGTAATAATAGACAAGGTATTTCTTATTCTTGATTTCTATTTCCCTTTCCTTTGCTCTGGCTACTTTCCTGTCACACTCCCCATAGTTAATGGCACCACCACTGCCCTCTTTGACTAATGCAAAAGCAGGGGAGTTATCTTGGCTTTTCCTTTCACCACTGCACTTAATATTTGTCTTCAAATAGATTCAGCATTTTCAAAACTTAAATAAGTGTGTTTAAAGGGAAATCTTCATGTTGTTAACTGAAATGGAAAACCATTATCAGTTACTATAAAAGAAATATATTTTTTAAAATTCAATAAAAATGAAGCAAAATCATTAAATTTTAGCAGAAATCTACCCTTCTTTGTTTAGAAAGCTAACTGATTAGCAAATACCATATAAGACACATCAGTATCAACCTAAGACTTTCTTCTTAAATTAGAGTGATTAAAACATAGTTGAAAAGAAAATTATTTTTTCCTATGTGACTTATGATTTAAAGCTGCATCCTTGTACAATCAAAATGTCATCTGTAGATGAGTTCCATACTTGGGGAAACACTAGCCTAAGAGAGAAAACCCAAACTGGATAGCCTGGAATGATCTTCCTCCTTAACCTCATTTCCTGCCACCCCACAAGGTACATACCCTGATCTTATTTGACCCCATTAATTTCCCCATCATGTCGGCTAGGAAAGCTTTTATGTCTCCCTCATGAGGCTTCATATGTGAAGTCTTGAGGGAGCTCCCAGGTACATTTCTCCTTAACATTGACAAAGATTCCTCTTTGACCAAACTCAGGTTCCTCTGAGTCCTCTTCCCAACTAGGTTTCAACCTCAGCCTGAAAAGACTTCAATAAACACCACTATGGTTTCTAACCGCTCTAGGCTGCATCCCCCGGATGAGCTTAACGCCCCTTAAAGTGCCTGCCTAAAGGCTGCCAAAATATTTGCTGTTGACTCCAGCCAACACCTGCAGATAAGGCCCCCATCACCCAGCCTGTTTGGAAAGAGAGGAGCCCAACTTTGAAAAGCACTGATTAGCAAACCCAGATGGGTTTCACATGGACCAAATTCCCACTTCCTGCTTTTTGTAATTTTTTTTTTAATTTCCCTGAGAAAATGTATTGAACCCTTGCTCATGGCTCACTCCCTTCTCTGCTCCCTTATTCTCTCTTTAAAATACCCAGTCACCTTTATACAAATCAAAATTGAGTTCAGTTCCCAATGGACCCTTTTCCCTATTACAATAGTTAATACTTATGAAACTCTATCTTCCCCTCTTTAAGTGGTGTCTGTATTTTTCTCCACATTGTAATCACTGAGTACCTCTTACATGCCATACTGTGCTCCAAGTGCCCAGATCAGTATTTGTGCAATGTCTTCCATGTTAGAAATAGCAAACTTCTGTTTTCTCACAGGCTAGTAAAGTGAAATGATTGAACAATATTTTGTCACATAGATTTGGGCACTGCATGTGAATTACGTATGAAACAATTAAACTGTATTTTGTCACATAGATACCACCCACCACTGATGTGGCAAATGACTGCAAACAAAGAAAGGGGGGACCAAGTTGTATGACCACCGTGAACAGGGCGACATGGAGAAGATCTACATGTTGCTTTAGCCCTTGTCTCAAGTTACGAATCATAACAGGAACATCACACACCGCATTAAATTTACAGCTTAAAATATTTTAAAATCTTTATCAGCTTGTTTTCCTTCTTTCTTAGCTTCATCAGTATCATTTTTTTTAATTCTAATGTTTCCAGTAACATCACATCTTCCCCTTTCGGACGTTTACTTCCTTTTAAAATAACAATTGTCTACTTCTTTTCATGTCTTTTGTTTTATATTAGTAAGAGTGTTTCTATAACTAGAGCACGGGGAATTTACAAGCAAGTTATGAGAGACGCTGGGTTTTTACCTCAAAATTTGTTGTGTCTTATTTGCTTCGAACTTGTTGAAAAATGCTACTTTATGTAGAGGCCTATATTATTCCATGAAATTAAACGAACCATGACCCCTAAGTGCAACGAGGCACACAGAGCCTGACCACATTTTTCCAGGAAACTGAAGAGTTGCCCGTGCTTGAGCTCAGACTTCATGAACCAAGGTATGCTCTGGTTGGTTTTCTGCAAAAGCTTTGAGCTTCTCTCCAACAGCCACTACAGGACTCTGGAAATCACAAGGTAGGGAGATGGCACCTAGACACAGTTTTTATAATGTTCTCTCTTTTACTGGTTTATTTTGCTACTTTTATTTAGAGGGTCAGTGTCACATCATTTATTTTTCTTAAAGGTGATACACAGTTGTTATTAGGATAGCATACTACTAAACATGTAAAGCTAAAGGTGGGCCTATGTAGTGTCCCTGTGTTGCCAATAATTGGTAAATGCTTCTTCCTATATACAATGGTACTAACATCAAACAATAAATGTAGAATTCTTATTGGGGGTTGATCTGTGGCAAAATCAAGTCTATTTTTTTGTTTGTTTGTTTGTCTTTTATCACAACTTGTAGTGGTATCACCCGGTTGCCTAAAACCTTGCTGTTTCAGTCTCTGCTCCATCCCTCTCTTAGTCCATCTTACTGCCATCAGGCAATACCCATCGTCATTGAATGGAGCCTGGAATTAACCACCTGTTCCTGGGCCCAGGTCCAGAGTGCCTGCGGGGTGATCCACACGTTCATGCACCCAACATGCAGCAAACTGCAGCCACGCTCCCCCCCAGCAATGCATTGCCCAGTCCCTGTTGTTGGATGGTTGTCCTAGAAACATCTTCCACTCCCCGGGCTACAACTGGTGTCCAAAGCTAAGCCCTCATTGGTTTAACAGGGGCCCTGTCCCCGCACTAGAATCTAGCCTGACACCTGGACACTGGCTGGAGTTCAGTTTCTGATGGAATGAGCTCTTCCCGTCCCTGGCCTGGAGCTGAAACTACGCACTGCCAGGAATTCCTGCTGCCATATCCTCCCCATCAGATTCCAACCCCTTATAACAAATCATCCAAGGTCCAGAAGGCCAGTGCCCCTTCCTGCAGATATTGTGATTGGAAATGCTGGTCACGCACCCACTTTAGACCCTTAGTCTCAGCCCCACTTTTTCTGCTTACTTCTCTGCCCTTGACCTGAAGTTCAATACACCTCACAGTTGGTGAGCTGTGGGAGAGCAATGTCAGTGTGCAGAGAGCATGCATCCCACAGAGAAATCTTGAAGATATCTATTTTATTTAAGGCAAACAATCACCACAATCGATCTGTTTGGTGGTTTCTTTTTTAATGAAAAATAAATGATCATATTTTTTCTAATGAGAAAACAGTATAGTTTCCTTTTGTTTTATTGTTCCAGGATTTGATAAGCCACAGGGTAAAGTTATTCTTTCTGAGATACCTTAATATGTTAGATGCTAGAGAGCCCAGCTAGTACTCACATTTAGTAGTTAACATTGCATTATGAAGCTTGATTCTTTCTGTAAAGCTTTCTGTACTATCTATATTTTGTGCTACTCAGTTTCCATGGCAACATGTTTGTTCCCATGGAGAAACAAAAACGAACACCTAACAGAGTTGAACTTGAAGATACAAAACTTCACTCAGTGAATAATTTGCTCAGAGGCTATTAAAGAACAAAAGAAAACAAGACAAAAAAAGCAGAAAATGTATCTGGGTTTCAAGTTTAAGCTCAAAGCTAACAAATGACCTTCTGATTTCTTTTGACCTGGTAAAGCAACACATCATTCTTGGTGTCCTTAATAACAACTTTAAACAGACTGTTCTCTCCCCCAAAGGCGGTTTCTGAAATGCACTACCTAGGCAAAGGGCCTTTTTAATGGTGATTTGCTGGCTTGTTTTATTTTAGCAATTTGATTCTCATAGTGGCAATTTGTACTTACATATTTCAAGAATTATTGGAATTTTCATAAAGCTGCCTAAATTTAAGTTAACTTGGTTTGAAAAAACCTATAATGTAATGAGACTGTGAACAAATGAGCATAATATCATATTTTAGTAAAAACAGATTATTTTTCTTTCTTTTTTTTTTTTAACATCCAGACTTTTTCAAGCCTATCTAATGCCCGTTTATGGTGTTTGAACAGAGCTTGCGAACTGCACGAGGATGGAATTTCAGCTGTTTTGGTTGAATGTGAAGGGAAGCAAGCCTTAGTTAAGGCTCACACTACAGTGGTAAATTCCTAGCACTATTACAGCAGGACTTTGAATGAGACCAGTAAAGTAATTCACACCCATTTGCAAACTGCACTCAAATGACATAAAGTCCAATTGAAAAACTTGAAAAAGACAGAGCCAGGCGCCCTGGCTTTTTGCTCTGCAACCCCCTTCCTCCCTTCGGCCTGCCTACTTTCGCCCACTTAGACCCCGCCCTTCTATCCCACTTCTTTATCTGGCATTCTCCGGCCTTTGTGCTTTGTTTGCCCTTAGGCCTCGAGCTCCCTTTATCCCTTTCTGTTCTGGAGTTCTTACTCTACATTTTCCTGGCTTTTTTTCGGGCTTCACTCTTGTTTTGTACTCTCTTCCCTCTTTAATCTTTAGATTTCCTTGTATCGTCCTTATTTTCAGTGTCCTTTCCTTGGCTTTAGTTTATTTTCATTCTTGCCACATTTTCTTCCTCTCTTTGCACGGCTTGTTTTCCTGGAAGTTTGTGCATTTTGCTCTATCTTTTTAAAATAATTATTATGCATTGTTTCTGGATGCATTCTTTTTCTCTGTCCTTCTATGGATTATTTTTTCCTGATCATTTTGATCAAGCCCCACTGACTTTGTGCAAAACATTATGATTGGAATAATTTACAGTATTATTTAATATGATAAAAGTGAGAAGAAAAGTTAGCCTCAGAAAATAGCATCTTAAACATTAAACTGCCTTTTTAAAAATCAGCCTCTTTGTCCCCCACCGTAGGTTCCCAGCGAATAGAATCAATGAGATTTGTCATCCTCTGCATTTGTCTAGATCAGGCACTACTCCCCCTAATCGAGTAGTGAAGAGCAGGACTCTAAAATCAGTGAGTCCAGCATGCTGAGTTCTTGCCACTCAAGATAAAATAACATTTGTTCATGGTGTGGTCAACTGACAAGCAGCAAAACAGAGATGTGGCCCAGGATTAATTGTAGATTTTGAAGCAATAATTACCAGGATACAAATGTTTCTGTACTACTCATTTTTATATGGTGTTAGGATGAGGGCATTTCCATCATTTTATATTATTTATTCCATAAGGCAAATAAAATAATAAAATTTTCTTGAATACAGATCTTCTTTGTTGTCTGATATCATCAAATGACATACATTTTGAGTTGCTTTTATTCTTCATTGTTTTTCTTTTTTAGTTTTGGGAATTGGATGTTTATCTTTCTTTTGTAGACTTTCACCCAATTTACAAAAGCATGCAATTGTGGATTGCATGTAAAGATAAATGGTCCATTCAGGTCTAAATGCATTGCTTTGAAGTATGATGTATATGTCCTAATATCTGGTTTATTCATGATCATACAATTATATAAATTATATAAGAGAGCTATCACAACTAAACCCATTCACATAGTGACAGATTATTTATGCTTGGGCATAACTGAAATTAAACTTTAATGTAGATTACTTATATTAAGCACCTAAAAGTCATGGTCATCCATTGATAAACTTTCGATCTCTTTGATCCATAAGAAAATATTGATATCCCATAACATCACTCGCGTTCACATGCCTTTCTGTTGTCCCCAGTTCACTACTTTGGTATTTAACAATTTTTATCTTGCTTAAAGACCCCAGGTTCTGGAAAAAGACCATGACCTGGAAACTAAACCATTATTACATAAAATGTTTTAGTACAGAGGAATTTTCTTAATCTGCTTTCTTTACTCTTGATCTAATTATGGAACCAGCACACACAGAGATGCAAGCTGAACACCGCACAATGGCAGGTGCCGTTCTTGCCCTGTGTGGGGGTCCGACGTGAGCTTAGATTCATTTCGCAATGCTTGCTGAAGCTATGCCGTGCTCTTTCTCATCAGATGGATAAAAGTTTTTACTTTGACAATGTTTGGTTTATTCCAAAAATAATAATAATAATAATAAAAACCCTAAAAACAAAAAAAGAACCCTGAACTGTAATATTTTAGACTTAAGAAGAAACTTAGAGATCATCTGGTTCCTTTTCATATTATAGAGAGGGAGGATGCTTCCAGAGAAACAATTTATAAGCAGAGCTCATTTTATAGGCAGAACTCATTTTATTGCACTTTGCTTTATAGTACTTCACAGATATTGAATTTTTACAAATTAAAGTTTGATTGGCAAGTCTATCAGCTCCATTTTTCCAATAGTGTTTGCTCACTTCACTGTCTCTGTGTCACGTTTTGGTAATTATTACAATATTTCAAACTTTTTCATTATTATTATATTTGTTAGAGTGATCTGTGACCAATGACCTTTGATGTTGTTATTGTAATTGTTTTGGGGGAACCACAAACTATACCCATACAAGATGGAGGATTTAATTGACAAATGTTGTGTGTGTTCTGACTGTCCCACCAACCGGCCATTCCCCATCTCTCTCCCTCTCCTTGGGCCTCCCTATTCTCAGGGACACAACCATATTGAAATTAGACCAATTAATAATCCTACGATGACCTCTAAGTATGCACGTGAAAGAAACCACACTTCCCTCATTTTAAATTAGAAGTGCTACTCCTGTGAAACCAGGACTGATAAGATAGCAAAATAGCCTTATTACTATAATGGAGAAAGGTTTAGTGGCCTGTATAGATCAAATCAAGCACAACATACCCTTAAGTCAAAGCCTAATTCAGAGCCAGGCTCTGAATCCTCAGAAGACGGAGAAACATGAAGAAGCTGCAGAAGAAAAATTTGAAGCTAGCTGAGCTTGGTTGATCAGGTTTAAGGAAATCAGCTTCCTCCATAACATAAAAGTGCAAGGCGAAGCAGCAAGTGCTGATGCAGAAGCTGCAGCAAGTTAGACAGAAGATCTAGCTGAGATAATTCATGAAGGAGCTATACTAAGCAACAGATTTTCAGTGTAGGCAAAACAGCCTCCTATTGAAAAAGATGTCACCTAGAACATCCACAGCTCAAGAGACGTCAATGAGTGGCTTCGAGGCTTCGAAGGACAGGTTCACTCTCTTGTTAGGGGACAATGCAGCTGGCAACTTTAAGTTGAAGCCAGTGCTCATTTACCACTCCAGAAACCCTAGGTCTCTTATGAATTACGCTAAATCTGTTCTGCTTGCTCTCTATAAATAGAAAAACAAAACCTGGATGACAGCACATCAGTTTACAATATTTTAAGCCCACTGCTGAGACCTGCTGCTCAGGGGGGAAAAAAAAAGATTCCTTTCAACATATTACTGCTCATTGACAATGTACCTGATCACCCAAGACATCTGCTGGAGGTGTTCACTGAGATTAATGTTGTTTTCATGTCTGCTACTACAACGTCCACTCTGCAGTCAATGGATCAAGGAGTAATTTCAACTTTCAAGTCTTATTATTTAAGAAATACATTTCAAAGAGCTATAAGTGCCATAGATGGTGATTCCATGATGGATCTAAGTAAATTGAAAAGTTTGGGAAAGGATTCAACATTCCTGATGTCAATAAGAACATTCGTGATTCATGGGAAGAGGTCAAAATATCAGCATTAACAGGAGTTTACAAGAAGTTGATTCCAACCCTTATAGATGACTTTGAGGTGTTCAAGACTTCAGTGGAGGAACTAATTGCAAATGTAGTGGAATTAGCAAAAGAACTACAATTTCAAGTGGAACTTGAAAATGGGGCTGAATTGCTGCAATCTCATGATAAAGCTTCAACACATGAGGAGCTGCTTGTATAAATGAGAAAAGAAAGTGGTTTCTTGAGATGGAATCTACTCCTAGTGAAGATGCTGTGAAGTCTATTGAAATGACAAAGGATTTAGAATATTACATAAGCTTAGTTGGTCAAACAGAGGCAGAGTTTGAGAGAATTAACTCCAATTTTGAAAGAAGTTCTACTGTGAGTAGATGCCATCAAAGAGCATCTCATATAACACAGAATTTGTTCACGAAGGGGAGTCAATTGATGCACAAAACTTCATTTTTGTCTTATTTTAAGAAATTGCCACAGCCATAGCAACCTTCAGCAACCACCACCCTGATCAGTCAGCAGCCATCAAAATCAAGGCAAAACTCTCCACCAGCAAAACTATTACAACTCATTGAAGGTTCAGATGATGGGTAGCATTTTTTTCAGCAATAAACTATTTTAAGTATATTTTATTGATTATGCTATTACAGTTGTCCCCATATTTCCCCATTTGCCCCCCTTCCCTCCAGCAATCCCCCCTCCCCTTAGTTCATGTCCATGGGTCTGCGTATAAGCTCTTCAGCTTCTCCATTACCTATACTATTCTTAATCCGCCCCCCCCCAGGTCTGTTTTGTACCTACCAATTATGCTTCTTAATCCCTGTACTCCCCCCATTCTCCCACTTCACCTCCCAGCTGATAACCCTCCAAATGACCTCCATATCTATGATTCTCTTCTGGTTCTGGCTGTTTGCTTAGTTTGCTTTTGTTTTTGTTTTTCAGATTCAGCTGTTGATAGTTTTGAGTTTGTTGTCATTTTAATGTCCATAGTTTTTATCTTCTTTCTCCTAAAGAAGTCCCTGTAACATTTTATGCAGTAATGGCTTGGTGATGATGAATTCCTTTAGCTTTACCTTGTCTGGGAAGCACTTTATCTGTCCTTCTACTTTAAATGATAGCTTTGTTAGATAGAGTAATCTTTGTTGCAGGTCCTTGCTTTTCATCACTTCTTGCCGGTCCCTTCTTGCCTGCAATTTTTCTTTTGAGAAATCAGCTGATAGTCTTATGGAAACTCTTTTGCAAGTAACTATCTGCTTTTCTCTTGCTGCTTTTAAGATTCTCTCTTTATCTTTTACCTTTGGCATTTTAATTATGATGGGTCTTGGTGTGGTCCTCTTTGGGTCCAACTTGTTTGGGATTCACTGTGCTTCCTGGACTTGTATGTCTATTTCCTTAAACAAATTAGGGAAGTTTTCTTTCATTACTTTTTTCAAATAAGTTTTCACTTTTTTGCTCTTCCTCTTCTCCTTCTGGCATCCCTATGATTCGGATGTTGGCACTTTCAGACATGTCTCAGAATCTTCTTATACTCTCGTTTTTTTGGACTCTTGTTTTTTCTTTCTGTTCTGGTTGAATGCTTATTTCTTCCTTATGTTTCAAATCATTGATCTGAATCTGGGCTTCCTTCCCCTCACTATTGGTTCCCTGTGGATCTTTCTTTATTTCCATTAGCATATCCTTCCTTTCTTTCCTATGTTTCTGATATACCCATTGGGTTCTCTGAGCATCCTGATCACCAGTGTTTTGAACTCTGCATCTGATAGGCTGGCTATCTCTGTTTCATTTAATTCTTTTTGTGGGGTTTTGTTCTGTTCTTTCATTTGGGCCATGTTTCTTTGTCTTCTCAATTTGGCAGCCTCCCTGTGTTTGTTTCTGTGTATTAGGTAGAGCTGCTTTGTCTTCCTGTCTTAGCACACCTATTAAGTCGTATGGGGTAGAACCTTAGGTATTTGCCAGGGTGGGGAAATCCAGTTCACCATTCTTTGCTTCTGTGTAGGGTTCTGTGACACATATTGACAGAGTCAGGATTGGGGCCAGTTCTCCTAATTCCTAGCCTCAGGAATATCATTTTGAAGACATTCGTGGTGACATACAAAATACTACATTCCTACCACATAAGTTCCATAGGTACAACTTTGTAGATTTTTTAGCCCAATTTTATTCCTAGACAATGATATTACAAACTGTTAGAAAACTGAAATAATTTCCGGCTAATTCTCCTTGTGCAGCTTGCTATGTAATCCAGCAGCAAACTAAGTGGTTTTCTGAGAGTGGATGTTAGCAACTCCATTGACTAATGTAGTCGAGAATACTTAGATAAGGAACTGCTCAAAGCTACTGTTTCATCTATATTACTTCAGTATAGTTTTAGAATACTAAAATTAAGTAATTGAAATGGAATTTCTTAGGAATAAAGGTGTTTATTTTCCCAATGATGCATTGGGAAATAAACAGTCTATTTATCTTCTGTATGGAACTTTTCCTTATTAGTATCACATCACACTTTTCCTGGTCTTTTTTTTATTTTTCAACAATAATGTGTGGTTTTTGCTACAGTATTTTGTTTCTGTTCTGTTGTTGCATGTAGAAAGCTTGCTAACCCCATGTATACCAAGTTTGTCTTTTGTTTTTCTCTCCTCTAAGATCCTGGATGTGCATATGGTTGAGGTTAAATGTGGGCTGTTTAAGTAGGCAAGAATTGAACTAGAGAAACTTCATCACAAATGTCCTGATTATTTGGAGGGAAGTATCCAAATTTAGTCTATGTTGCCAAAAATGTTGTCAAAAGGGTACACCATAAATCTAAATGCTAACAGAATTAATCATTAATGGTAAAAAGAAAAAACTTTTAAATGAAAATTACTATAAAGTAATATCTAATAGTGATGTTTTAAAATGTTTCTTCTTCTAGTAGATATGCATATTAATGAAAAGAACAAGCAGCGAGGAAAAACTAGTGTATACCATCACAAAATCATGATGCTTTTTTAAAAAAAATTCAACTTTCCCCTTTTTCTTTTAAGAACTGAAAAAGGTATCTAATGCATTTGATCATAAACTTTCATTTCAGAGAGCAATGAAAGAACAGAAAAACACATTAGTACTCCAAGAAGCCATAGCTTCTGGCAGATGTTGCAAACAAGTTAGATCACTGACCTTTCTTTTTTTCTTCTGGGGCCTTGTGTCAACTTTGAGTCAAGTTTCCAATTGCACAATGAGCATCTGGACAGTTTTGACATTTTTATTACACTCTCTTGAGTTCTTAAATTGCTACCATTTTGTTTAAAGATAATTTCTTTCAAGGTTAAAACAATTCTTTAACTGCAAAGATAATTAACCCCAATCCCATGACTCAATACTAAACAATTATCTTCCCAGATCTGGTTTCTTAACTCATATTCATAATCAGGATACCTGTTATTTAATCAAGATTAAGGTTTCATTGCTTGTTTGATGATACGAACATTCAAATCCATTTCTTCATAGGCCTAATTCTGTTTCTTGTGCTTGCTTTGTACTGAATTACTGTGGTTTAAACAGTCTGCTTAACATGACTATATTCAAACTAGATCATAAACTCTCAAAAACGCCAGCTAAGGAATTCATAATCATAGCTCTTGGCCGCCACCTAAAGGTTTCTTTCTTGTTTTATTTTATATAAGACCTACTGTGCATGCCCTTTGTAATAAAATTGTTGCCTGTAGCGTCACATTTCTACATAAGTATAGGGAAAGAGACTACTTATTTCAGTATGTCGCTTTTACTTTTGTGTATTTACGTTAGCAGCCTATATAATTATATCCACTTCTCAATCTATTCCTCTATGCAAACGCAATTTTAGCTAGGTCCTCTAAGGGGTATGAAGATTTTCTATTCATTCAAGAAAGAGTGTGTCCTAATTATGTACCACCCCCAACCCCAGGCCCATCTTGGGAATAGGAAATTAGGTCATGGTCTCTGGTTCAAGAAGCCTGCACCAGCTGCCAATGCTTTAAGAAACTAACTTCTCTTTTATCATAATCTGGATTAGAATGATCATTAATTGGATGTCATGGAGTGAATCTAGTACTCTAAACAAAGAGAAATGTTTCTGATTTACAACTTTCCCAGGTAAATTCAGTGAAACTCGGGTTTACGGAACCATTGCTGAATGTAACGTATGTGCTAAACTCGTCAGGTTTCACAGGTGTGATCTCTTGATTATCCTTGAGGGTAAATGAAATACCAGAATTAGTAATTCCCTGCTCCATATCCTATTCTCACTCCCTTACTATCCTCTGAAGAAACACTTGGTTGAATCGAGCATGGTACATCCAACCCCCTACTTGGATTCTGACAATGTCATGCTTGGAGAATTAAATCATTGTAATCTATGATATGAACTCTGCAAACTTCTCATTTCAAAACCCATATAGATAGAGCATCTATGAATCACCAAAATAATTCTTAAACATGTAGACAGGTTTTATTAGCATGAATACTTACCATTACAGATTTCATTTATTTAACCCTTGATTTATTTATAGATCACTATTTATTATTCATTAATTCAAAATATATTTTTTAGGCACCTACTATGTGCCAGGTATTCACCACTGTCAGTGTTCATTAAAACAGACTGGTCTTCACCCTTGTGGGGCTTGTAAGGGAAGCAATAAATAGATAAATAAGTAAATAAATAAATCACTTCATAATAAAAACTACAAAGAAACTTAACAATGTACTGTAAAGGAGGATAACGTTAAGGAGAAACGGACCTACATTAGGTAGTGCAATGAAGAAAGGCCTCTTGGAGGAGGCAATATTCAAACAGATCAAAAGAATAAGAAGCCAGCTTTGCCAAGAATATAAAGAAGCAGAAGGAATTGTCTGTGCAAAGGTCAAAATACTAAGGGAGGGTCAAGGGACCCAGAGCAGAGCAAGCAAAGGGGAGTTTTATGAGATGGGACTAGAGAAGTCAGAAGGAGCCCAATCATGTAGGTTAAGGACTTTGGGTTTTATTTGAATAACATGGAAAATGACTGTAGCAGATTAGTAACTTGATCTTCCGGCTGTGTGGAGAAGGAATTGGAGGCAGTCAAGCGAAGGTGGAGACAGAAACCTAGAGCAGAAATGCGGATGGGAGACTTGATGGTGACATGGGCAAGGGTGGTGACAACAGAGGCGAAGAGAAGTGCACGCATTTGAGATGAATTTTGGAGCTAGACCCAAGGGGACCTGGAGGTAGGTCAGATGACCCCTTGGTTCTGCCATTCCTTTCAAGATTGTTAGCATTTGCTGATATGAAGATAGATTTGAAATGCTGATACTGTTTTCCATATTAAATTTAAATATATAAATTAGATTTATGACATACCTAAACTTTATCAAAAACAATAGTTTTATGAAAATGTTATAAGAACAATCTATTTGTATAGCAGTAAAGAAATATTTATTGTCTAGCATCTTTTGCAGATGAAGCAATCCACCAAAAATAATTTTATGGATGATGATAGTTTGTCTATTAAAAGCATCAAAGCTTACTTAATTCAATCACTGAAAAGAATTTTTTTCTAAAATTGTTAAATATTTCTCTAATCTCTTAAAGAGCATATATTTAAAATAAATTAAACTTTTCAAAAACTCAGGCTCACCATTTTGAAAAATAGTTGCCGTGCTTCTGTAACATAGTAGTGCATCTAAAAATAATGAGAAAAAAGGGGGTTTCTCTATTCTGAAAAACAAAACTGTTTTGAAATAATTAAATGTTTTGTTGTTATTGCTTCAGTTGCTCCTTGTTCTCATGGAGTCAGACTCTGGCCACCCACTCCTGACCCATTCTAACACGATGTTTTCCTTCTGCTCTAAAGCTTGGAACTGCTATCAGATTTGCAGGCAAGTTAATAGCAACAAACTCCAAGTAAAGTACAAACTTTTGCATCTATGATTGCACAGAGGCTTTTTTTTTACATGCTATTTTCTCAAGAATATTTTAGGTCATTGAAGTTGCTTGATCAGCAGAATTCAAGTTAAGGAGATGTCTTGTACTAGCATTTTGTTTCCCACATTTTTCATGATGCTCCTTGAAAATGGAATTTACATTACCATATACATTATCATTTTCTTAAAGATTTTATTTACTTAATTTTAGAGAGACAGGAAGGGAGAGAGAAAGAGAGGGGGAGAAACATCAGTGTGTGGTTGCCTCTTGTGTGCACCCTACTGGGGACCTGGCAGGCAACCCAGGCATGTGCCCTGACTGGGAATTGAACCAACGACCCTTTGGTTCGCAGGCTGATACTCAATCCACTGAGCCACACCAGCCAGGGCACCATATACATTATCATTTTAAGTTTCTAAAAAGGATGTGTCCTTATGACACAATTTCAACTTCATCATTATAAATGTTGGTTTTCATTTGACACCTAAGCTATAGTTTTTGAATGTAACATAAAAGCATATAAAATTGATCATAAAACTAGACTTAAAAAATCCCAAATTTCTTGACTTGTCCTTTTTCCATTCTGACATGTATGGAAACTAAAACAAATCAAATGTCCACAAAATCCCAATTAGCAATACTACTTTCAAAGTGTCTTTTGACAAGTAACATGTGCGTATTACTAATGCAAAGTCACTTCTGCAGCAGCCCTTCTGAATAGCTACATTCCTCAAAGCTTTCTCTGTATCACCTCCTTGTTTCAGGGGGAAAAAATTGTGTAAATATGTAATAGAAATGTGTAAATGATTAAAGCGTTTGTATAAACAAAGAACAGTTTTAATGCACATAAGAATTAGTTTGAGAAAACCAGATACCAGTGACTAAAGCTGACCTGCCAAATGAGAATCTTTAAAAAGAGATAAGTCCAGAAACTGGCGTTTGAAACAAGTATTCCCCACCTTATTGACATAGGTGATCCTTAGAAGAATCTTTAGATAGCATTGTCATAAGACCCCAGGTAAGCAATTCTAAATGATCTGTCTTTTCAACTTTGTGGCAGATTGTATTTTCCAAAGATGACTGTACCAATACATACCATCCTTTATGCTTTTTCTTTAAGGTGACATTGATGTCTCTCCACCCCAAGAAGGGGTTTATGTTTGCTTTCCTTGAACCTGGGCAGACTTTGACTATAGTGGAAGTGATGTTATGTGACTTCCAAGACCAATGAATAAAATGCAATACAACTTCCGCCTGGTTCTCTTGGGAGACTTGCCCTTGGAATCCAGCCACCATGCTGTGAGAAAGCTAAGCAGAGCCACAAGGAAAGGTCGCGTGCAGATCTTTCAGCTATAGCTCCCGATGAAACCCTGTCGACAGCCAGCCATCAACCACCAGGCATGTGAGTGAGCTTTTAGATGATTCTAGCCCCCAGCATGTGGGCAACCCCAGTAAAACACAAACAAGCTCTCTCACCTTGTTAAGGCCAAATTTCAGATCTGTGAATAAAACTAATGTTGTCACTGTTTTAAGCTACAGAGTTTGAACAGGTTTTTTACAGAGTAATAGCTAACTAGAGCAAATTCCAGATATTACTGTGGCTTCCTTGGATGAAACTGAGAGCCCAAATAAACCTTCACGCATCCTAGTTTGCATTTAAGGGTATCTGACCCTACCCAGCCAGGTCCATCGCAGACCCCCTTGACCGGTCTCGCTTTAGTTTTTTGCCTAGATCTGTGGTTCTCAATCAGGAATTGCTCTCAGCCAGGAATGTCCCCAGGGGACATTTGGCAATTTCTAAAGACATTGAATGGTTGTCACAACTGGAGAGAAAATGCAATTGACATCTAGTAGGTAGATAGATAGGAGCTAGGGATGTCAGGTAAACACCCTACAATGCACAGCATGGCTCCTTCCCACGACGACAAAGAATTACGAGGCCTAAACAGTGCAGAGGCTGAGAACCTGAGACCTAGATCTGGTCCAGCAGGAAGGCACCCCACTCTTCCCCAGCATTCTCTTCGCCATCATGTAGGTCTAGAGTTCTCAACCTGGACTTGAAGAACCGGTGTGCTGGGGAGGGAGGGGGGATGAGAAAAAGAATACCAGGATTATCTGTGAGGATTTTCAGCCCACACAAATGAGCCTATGGTGCGTAACCCTAACTACAAAATTAGAACAACTTGTCAAATTTTATTTTTTCCCCAAACTTATTTTTATTATAATATTTTGGGGTTTTTAAATGCTAACTCTATTTATACCAACTGGACCCCCTACTCTAGATTCTGATTCAAAGAAATTCTGGATACCAGTAGTTCTTAAAAAGCACCTAGGTGGCTCTCATGTGTAAAAGTCAGTGTGAGAAGAGATACTGGTCCCTTTACCTGGAGATTCTGACTCCTAACCAGGGGGAAAGCATTGGTGAGGTGTAGAGGGTGAGGCTGGAAAGCCCTGGCAGGTGATTCTGCTGGCACCCCCTCCGCCTCGCCCCGCAGAGAACCGCGTCCGGCCGACACGCTCTCCTGCACTTAGCCTGCCATATTTGGCAAGGAAAGAATCTGGTGCCAAAGTCTTACTTCATTCTTCTGCAGTTATTTAGGATAAAAGCAAAACCTAAGGCTTAGTTAATTCTTGTTAAGCCAGTAAATGCTGAACAGCCAATTCTTGTATAATGGGCTCAGTCTGCTATGCACCTCTCTACCAACAATATCGGCTCTATTCGCTAGATTGTCCATTACTTTCTTGAGGTGGATATAAAAACATCAGCCACTATTTCTATAATTCTACCCCTGGAGTGTCAAGCTAAATCAAATAATTTATGTAACTGATGCAGTTCAAGATGTTGACTAAAGTCAGTAGGATGCTGTCCTGCTGAGATTCATCTCCCTCTAAATAGGACTTGCCTCGACTAACCCTCCACCCCCACCCCCCGCCACACACACACAAACACCAGTGAAGCATATGCATTGGCATCTGCCTCAGACACTAAGTAGATAGGTGAATGTCTGTTCATTTTTTAAAATGTGAGATAGCCTATTATTATAATAATTACCTTGGCAAAAATGCGTTATTTCTTCATGAGGAATAAGTTTTTCTGAACATGCTATTTTTACAGAAAAACTACACTTTTCAAAATGTACTTGTTGAAGGAAAACACTAGTTTAATAAATTAAAGTTCTCAATAATTATCGAGTTGTAGCTTTTTTTGTATTTAACTCTTCCCCATTAAAAGTAAAACCAGAAAGAATCTTTAATGTCATAATTATGTTTCCCATCTATACGAGGGAAACATGAGCATTTCTAACAGTTTGGGATGCTAACTGTCCAGTGTGTGTGCCTGTGTGTGCTAGAAAGCGGTCATGATTAAGACCATTAGCTCTTTCCTCAGGCTACCTACACTTAAATCCTAACTCCACCATTTACAATGTGATCTTGGGCAGGTTATTTTATCTTTGTGACTCAGTTTCATCTTTTCCAAAATGTTAATAGTAATAGTACTGATGTCATAACTAGTTTTGAAGATTAAAAGGTAATATAAATAACCCTGGCCAGTTGGCTCAGTTGGTTGGAGCGTTGTCCCATAAGCAAAGGGTCGTGTGTTCAATTACTGATCAGCACACGTATCTAGGTTCCCAGGTCCAGGTGCGTTCGAGGGGCAACCAATCAGTGTTTTTCTCTCACATCTATGTTTCTCTCTCTTCATTCCTGTCTCCCTTCCTCTCTCTCTAAGACAAATGGGAAAAAAAATGTCTCCAGATGAGGATAAAAAAAAGATAATAAAATAAAAAGTGCTTAGCATGGTGCCTGGCACATAAGATGTACTTCATGAATAAAAAATCAAATCTGTCAAGTCTAGTTGATGGTAGTTCTGCCACTAAATGCTTGACCACTCATTTTACCTCTCTAGTATTCACTTTTTCACTTGTATTATACAAACCTTAATTATTAAAATTTAATTCAAGTTATATTTCTCCTAAGACCGAAATCTGAAATATCAATTCCTACTCCCAGGAAAGCTGCTGACAGTTAAGCCATCTTAACCAATATGGCTTACATTGTAATACCAAACAAAAGTGTCTATACTGCTGTTATAAAAATATGAAATAGGGCAGTACACATGAAGATTCTTTGAGAAATGGAGAAAACGCACTCTCTCAAGTGACTCTCTGATCTTTCATCCTCCTTCTCATCTCAGCATCTCAAAGGACGCCTCCCACTTGTTCACTTGCTGCAGCCTGGTTTCTAACAGGCCCTTCATGGGGGAAGGTCATGGGGTAATTATGCTTCCAGTTGTGACTTCTCTCCCTTCTCTAGGGATATATGGTTTGATATTGGGGTAAAATATTTAAGGTGAACCTTTAAGTTCTTCCAACTCTTGTTATCTTTTATCCTTCGAATACTCCCAAGAATATTTTAAATAGTTTCTTAAGGGTGCTAAGGCCTAATGTCATACTGAACACTTCACATAAATGATAAAATCTGACGCTACCCTGTTGCAAGTATATCATTGCTTACACATCTAACACTGTCTTTGGTGTCCATAATAGACAGTCATATTATTATATAGTTTCAGGATCTATAAACAACTGGTCAGGGTCTAGTTTCATGAAGTAAATTGTTTTAGTGGAAGGGAAGCTGTTGTTCATATGAAAAATGATACAATAATTAATAAATAGTAAAACTTTGTTTCATGTATTCACAACAGCATATCTACTTTTGCCCCGCCCTGTATATTAACAACAAAAGCAGTGAATATAGCATAAACAAAGCTACATAAAAATAAAGCAGATAAAATCCACCATGAAAATGTAATCTATGCTTCAAATTTTCTATTAATAAAAACACATTACTTTTTTTTTATCCTCACTTGAGGACATGCTTATTGATTTTAGAGAGAGGGGAAGGGAAGGAAAGGGAGAGAGAGAGAAACATCAGTGTGAGACAGAAGGGTCAATTGGTTGCCACTCCCATGCAGTCTGACTGGGTATTAAACCTGCAACCCAGGCATGGGCCCTGACATGGGGAATGGAATCTGCAACCTTTCAGTTTATGGAACAATGCTCCAAACAACTGAGTCACACTGGCCAGGGCAAAACACATTACTTTTTCAATGAAAACTTTTTAATTTAAAGATTACTTCAAAGTGTAAGACATTGTAGATTATGCCTAGAGGAATCTGGAAAGCTTTTACAGATGTATCACTATAAGTGATTCTTGACAATCAAGTAGGACAAATAAGCAGGGGAAGAAATCACGACCAGCTAAGGACAAAGTCAATGGAAAGGCCAGAGCAGGTGCATGTACAAAATCAGGATTCTGATCTGCAGAGCATAGGGTGGATGGAGCTGGCCAGAGGGGAGGGAGGCGTCACGGAAAATGGTGCTGGGAGTCTGATGTGGAGTCAGAATATTCAAGGATTCAGAGCTGACGCTAAGGGTCTCTTTTGTGGCCTGGAGAAAAGTTGGGAAATGGCACCAAGCTAAACCATAAAAAGTTGTTTTTTTTTAAGGATAAGTTTAGATTTGTGTTACAGAAGAAGAACTTTTATAGCAATGTGTGGATGAGATTGCTGGGATCTCAAGAAAAGAAAGAGAAAAGTCTGAACTAGGGCAATAAAGACATTAAATAGAAAGGGAAACACTGAAGTGGGATTAATGTAACTAACGAGACACAGGCTAGGCAGCGAACGTCCCTGAACAAGAACAATACCTAGGGCACACTAAAAACCTGGATAGCCTTCTCTGCTAATTGAGCCTGAAAAGGTTTTGAATGGCTGAAAATATCATCTGCAGTTTGGTTGTGACTGTATATCATATTGAAATATGAATCTTTAAAAACAATTTTCTTGTACTTCTGAATCTTTAGAGGACAAACTTCACAGATACGAGATCAATGCTTCAAATATTTTAAAGATTTTATTACATGTTGTCAACTGATTGCAAGAAAGTTTGAGCCAGTTTATGATTCTACTATAAATGTGTTCCTATTTCAACCCTCTATTGTTAGTATTAAGTACTGTCATTTTGAAAAGTCTCTAAGCATTTAATGGGTAAATTTGTCATCTCGGTATTTAAATCAGTATTTTTGATAACTGATAAATTTGATCTTTCCCCAGGTTTTAGGAATTTGTATTCCCTATCCTTAAGTCATATACTGATGTCCTTTGCCTATTTATCTACTGTACACTGTTTTTGGATTTAGTTGTAAGAACATATCCTATGGTATGTATTTTATCTGTTTCTGAATATTTACAATACCTAAGTTTTAAAGAAACCATCATCAGATTTGTTGATTTGTTCTTTGAAACTGAATAAGTTATTTTTTACATTTAGAAAAATTTTTCTTACTAATACTAGAAAAAATTGATATATATAGTTTTGTAGTTTTACGCTAAGCCATTTAATCCATCATGAATATATTTTGGTATAAAGTAAATTTCTAAATTAATGTCTATTCCAAATAGTTAACAATTGTCCCAACACAATTAATTATTTATTCCTGCTCCATTGATTTCAAAACATAGTTTGTGTTATATTAAATTATTACTCATATCAGGATATATTTCTGAGCTATTCTATTTCCCAACTCAGTCATCTTTTCTTATTATTACATATTATTTCCAAGTAAGATAATATCTTTGAAAAATGATTGAGTTTTACTTATGCTTGTATTTTTCCATAGGACTTGCCACTTTACACATACTAAAT
This sequence comes from Mormoops blainvillei, assembly GCA_004026545.1. Taxonomy (NCBI): domain Eukaryota; kingdom Metazoa; phylum Chordata; class Mammalia; order Chiroptera; family Mormoopidae; genus Mormoops; species Mormoops blainvillei. The sequence continues at coordinate 159,086 of PVJD01002968.1, read as the reverse complement.
GTTCAATAAATATTTACATATTTATTAAATGAATGTTTAAATTGAATATCCTATGCCTAATTTACAAAGAATTTCCTCACTATGTTAAAAGGTCACATTCTTCAAGGTGAAACATGAAGTAATTTTGAAATCGGAGAAGGGGGCTAAGAATGGAAGCATTCCAAGTATAAAAATACCATGTGAATTTGATTAGAATAATTTAAATTTTGTAGTGACTTCATTCTCCAGAGGCAATGTGATCATGAGAAAATGCTGAAAGGGGGAATGTTAGTCGTGGGCTCACTGTGAGTTATTGAAGTTCACAAAGACCTTTAGCTGTATAATGATGTGCAAATCAGTCCACATACCACCATGGCTCAACAGATGAACTATGTCAACAGTGAAATGTTGTCTTTACAGTGTCTGTTGATTCTTTTATTTGAGAGATCCAGCCATGGACCCTTAACACTGCTGTACATTTAGAGCAGTGCGCAATAAAGCAATAGTATTTCAAACGTATTATATACTTACCCTCCTGACTAAATAAAAGCCTAAACATGTTAAATTGTAAATGAAAGGCAGTTTTAAGTACATTATCCCTGTCATGTACAAATTGGTGAAGCTTTCATATAGTTTCATGTTAAACTGCACAAGCATGACTTCAGGCTGAAAAGACTGTGGAATAATTTTGTGTGATTACAGAGACATAAAACTAGACTGTCATAAAGAATGCTAGGGTTATGGGCTTCTATATAAAGATATGCTCACTATATCTATTAATGTGGCTAAAGAATTGTATAGTTACCAGAAAAGGAAAGTTATGTATAAAGCAAAGCAAAGATATTTGATGTTATTTTTATGACAATATGGAAATCTTGAAATAAGCATTTATGCATTTTCGATGTTACTTATATTGTGAAATTTAAATAATCTAAATTAGCATTGCAAAAACTCTTGGGATAGTATATGGTGAATTCTAAAATGTTTCATTCATGACCTCTACTTTGATTCTGAAAATAATCTTATTTGGTGGTTTTGTGTGTGTGTGTGTGTATGTGTGTGTGTGTGTATTTTCTAGACTTTATTTTTTAGAGTACTTTTAGGTTCACAGCAAAACTGAATGGAAAGCACAGAGTTCCCATATACTTCCCACTCCCCCTCCCATACAAAGGGTCCCCCGCTGTCAACATCTCATACAAACAGTACACTTTAACAATGAATGAACCTACAATGACACATCATTATCACTCAAAGGCCATAGTTTACATTAGAGTTCACTCTTGATGTTATACATTCTATGGATTTGACAAATGTACAATGACAAGTTACCTACCACTGTAGTTTTGTATAGTAGTTTCACTGACCTAAAAATCCCCTGTGCTCCATTGATTTATCCTTCCCTCTCCCTAACCCTAGCAACCACTTTTTTAAATGTCTGCATACTTTTGACTTTTCCAGGACGCCATGTAATTGGAATCATATAGTACGTAACCTTTTCACATAGGGTTCTTTGTCTTAGCAATATGCATTTCAGTGTCCTCCATGGCTTTTTGTGGCTTGATAATTCATTTCTTTCGGCACTGAATAACATTGTAGTGCCTGGATTCACTACAGCTTGTTTATCCATTCACCTATGGAAGGTCATCTTGCTTGCTTCCAAGTTTTGGTAATGTGCAGGTTTTTTGTGGACGTAAGTTTTCAATTCCTTTGGGTAAACACCAAGGATAACAATTGCTGGATTATATATTAAGAGTCTTTAGTTTTATAAGAAACCACCACAGCCTTCCAAAGTGGCTACACAATTTTTTCATTCCCACCAACAGTGAACGGCACTTCCTGTCATTCCACATCCTCACCAGCATTCGGTGGTGTTAGTGTTTTAGATTTTGGCCATTCGAGTAAAAGCGTAGTGCCATCTTGGTGCTTCATTTGCAATTTTGGTAGTTATTTTAACTTCATCATTGCATAAATAAATAAAGTGAGGTGCAGGAAAGTTAAATAACTCGCCCATGGTCCTACAGCTACTAAGTAACAGATTCAAACTTAGCATTTTTCACACTCCAAAGCCTTAGTGCTTTTTATTCTGTGGGTAAATATCTAGACAAGAATAAAATTCAAATTCACACATGGAAGGTACCAGAGAGGACTTTCTGGGCTCATTTATTACTTGTTTGAGTTCAGGTTCCTCCAGAAAAAAGGGCACCGAGACAAGGAAATGCCAGGAAGCAGCGGGGAAATGACAGAGGGAAAGGCGGCCAGTGAAGGGCATGTTTGAACCGTTATCACTGTGGTCAACTGCACCCACTCGTTTAGGGAACCTGCGGTGAAGGTGCTCAGTGTTACGCAGAGTGTGCCGTGTGATAGCGCCAGTCCTTGAACTGATTGAGACTGGGTCAGTGTAAGGAACATATAAAAAGTGAAAGTAAGTATTTAGAAACTTTCACAACAACCTGATACTTTTATGACACCTTTTTTTTTTTTAATGATTCAGCTTTAAAGTACCAATCCAGGATGGATTGAAATAAAAAACTGGTCTAAGCGTAGTTTGAGAAGCACTAGTGAAGAACACAGGCCCAAAGGGATTCCACAGAAGGAGCAAGAGAGCCAAGGTCTTTATACATCATTTCCCATGTGGTCAGTCCTTAGGTGGGGAGTCTCATTCCCCAGGGGCTCTGGTTGTGCAGAGCGAAGCAGGGCGCCTGGACTGACACAGGAAGGTCAACAAGGCGTCTGCTGCAGACTTGGTCATTAAAGGATTTCACAAACCTAAAAAATTAGTTCAAGCACCACATATCTATAATCATCTTGATAACGAGTTAAAGGCTAAATAAGCATTAGTTTGCGACATACTATGGAAGGATAACACAAAGCTAGGATGAAACTATGCACAGGTAAAATGTTTCATTCAAAAGTACCCATGAAGATAACTAATACTGCCAACCAAAGCATCGGTGAGTAGGCAGGGTAGCTAAATTAGAGCTGCATAATTACCCAAAATCCATCTGGAATGAAAAGCTGTAGCATGTGGAAATCAGGATATGTGAGAAATGAACGCTCGTCACTTTTCAGAGCTCCTTTCACCAACCTAAGACAATTTTATGACATCTTGTTGGGAAACGGTGTTAGATTTTCCACTGAGAAAGCCGAAGGCCTGAGCCCCTCCTCTCCACCCTCCTCCACCTTCAGAAAGCCACGGGGACTGATATGTGACTAGAGTTCTGAAAATTAGACATTCCCAGCCAAGGTTCTGACTCTTGAATAAGTGGTCCAGAGATAAAGGGATGATGAGAAAGCATTCTCGTTACCTGGCCACTTACTATGACAGCTTACGCCTCTTCCCTTGATTTCTGCCCCACTGAATCCTGCTCATTTGGTAAGGTCCCAATTCCCTTCATACATATATTTTTTAATTTTTTTTTTTTACATGACAGCCACAGCCTATTACTTGAAACCAAAAAGTCATCATTGATATGAGGTGGCAGAGAGGAATCGGAACTGCGATTCTTGCCTGCTCAGTAATTCTCTTGAAGTTCAGTCTGCTCACCAACCTGGTTCTCAGTTTCCACGTTCATAAAGTAGCACTCAGTCTCATCGGTGTGCTTTATGGAAAGTTAGCCTATGAAACGTTCCCCGAATAAAGGGTTCTTCCTTTGGAGAATCCAAGTTCCATTCTGGCCTACTTAAGTTTCTGGAAAATCCTCCAGTAAAGAATTTAACTTAACTTTGACCCAGTATTTCCCAAACTTAATTATGGAAGTCTTGTGGCTTAAAGCAGCAACATCTCATAGAGTTAATCATCCACAGGAAAACTGGGGAGGAGACACTGACTCTAGCATTTCATTTTTCTTTGACTTTGCACCTGATACTGGAGCTTGTCAATCATAACACATGAGGCTGTTGAGGAAACTCTGTATGTAATCCATTCTGGTAGGGATTATTAAACCTCAGCGCATAAAGAACATCTGAGAAACTCGTAAACAGCGCATATTGCCGGGCACCACACCAGACCTATGAATTCATAATCTCCTGGAATAGGCCCAAGGGATCACTCTGCAGGTGATTACATTGGAGACTGTGTCAGGCCACAGTATGAGGAACACTAACTTATGTAATATTTCAGTGAAAAGTAGCTTTCAGTGCCTTGCTTATGTTCTTTATCATTAGAAGAAGCTTGAAGTCATAGTCAAAGTAATACATCCCACTGGCTGGGCTGGATCCTCTCTTAAGAGCTGTTGATGAAGTGAGCTTATAGACAACTAGTGAACATCTGCTTAAATCCTATTAAATAACCTATTAGACGCTACCTCTGATACCAACTTCTGATACAGGCGGTCCCAACTTACGACGGTATCACTTACAATTTTTTAACTTTACGATGGTGTGAAAGCAATGTGAATTCAGTAGAAACCATATTTTGAATTTTTAATGTTGACCTTTCCTTGGCTAGGGGTATGCGGTATGACACGCTCTCAGGACGCCGGGGAGCAGCAGCCAGCCGTAGCCTAGAATCAGCCGTGCGATCGCAGGGCAAACCACCAGCACGCTATAGTGCATTCCTGTAGCATTCCTCGTGTTAGGTGATTTTGCCCAACTGTATGCTAATGTAAGTGTTTTGAGCATGCTTAAAATAGGCTAGGCTAAGCTATGATGTTCAGTAGGTTAGGTGTGTGAAATGCATTTTTGACATGGTGTTTTCAACTTACAATAGTTTTATCAGCATGTAACCCTATCATAATTTGAGGATCATCAGTTATATAAAATATAAATATGGCTTTAGCTGTAACTATGAGGTCAATAATTTAGACAAAATCTAGTTAAAAGGCTGAATACACACTAAAGGAGCATTCTTGCACTCCATCTACGGCTTACTCATTTCTCACCATAAACTGAGTTAGTGAGAAAACAAGGTTAGAAAACCAGGAAAAAAAAACTTAATCATCTAATTTTATGATTTTTTACCAACTAAATGAATCTGATGATAGGAAGGCTGGAATGAATAGCTGAAATGTTACTTTCACACTCTATGTGAATTTCACTTGCTCTCATTACCACAAATGATGAAAAATTAGCTCTCAGAAATTTCAAAGTAAAACAGCAGAACATGATAAAGACAGGAATTAATCTGGAACATTTACTTCTCTGTTAGAATTCTTCAGATAAAATAAATAAAAAGAATTCTTCAGGTGATATGAGGAAGACCATGTCACATTTTTTCACAATATGCTGTACATTTTCTTCAGGAAAAAAAGAGAGTTGTAGTGACCAATGATATTTATTGGAAATAAGGAAACTTTTTGTTCCTAGGCTACTGATTGTATTTACTGTAAGAAAACCCTACAGATGATTTGTGGGGTTCAGGAGAATTCACTTTTATATTTATAGGTCAAAAGGTACAGATAACATGTTTGTAAATAACTAAAAAGGATCACAGTCTCCCAGCTGGGATATTCTGTTTTATTTTATTTTGAAAACCAGAATTATAACCTCTTTGTAACTGGGAAGTGGTGATAGATGGCACTGTGTTTATTCTTCGACAACTCCATAAAAGCGACATCCTGAAATATATTTGCCTGGGCCTCACAAAAAACGTAGAAGCCTTTCTTTACGGTATAGAGTGCATTTACACGCCCCCTTATAGGTTTTATGGATTGGCTTTTCTTCTTTAGTATATAGCACTGCACTGTCTCAAGAACAGCTGCCCTCTTTCAGACTGTGAAAGAGTCTGCAAAATACTCGTACACATGCTACAGCACTGAAGAGCACTAATTAGAGTTTGAATATGTTGGTTTTGTGTTCACATTTCAAGTCCCCATTCCCATCCAGCCACTTTTCAGGCCTTTCCTTTAAGACCACGAAAAGCCCAAACTACAGTTGTTTGAACTTGGAACTAAGGAAAGAAAAGAAATAATGCTGAGCAGGATTTCACTCTACATATTTACAGCACATTGCCTATAGTGGAGTTGTGTTTATAAGTACAGGTTTTTCAGGTTTGGATCATTCAGTTGGTCTAAAAAGATATAAAAATAAAAATGAAAAAACCTGCATTGTAGATCCAGGGCACTTGTAATTTTCCTAGTGGGTTCCTGGTTTGCTTAGCTAATTCTGTGGGCTTCAATGTGCAATCCACACCTGGAAAGGGGGAGTTTTCAATGTTGTGGCTTATTAATCAGGTGCTTTCCATTCACTCAGTTAACAATTAGAAAACAGAAAGAAAAGAGAGAGAGAGAGAGAGAGAAAGCCTCCTACGTGGTTGTTTTTTGTTGTTGTTTTTTTTGCTCTAAACACCGGGGTGGAAACTATCAAGCAAGTAAGGAGGGAAACTCCCGCATATTTCACCTTGACCTGGCTGGGCTGATCTGGTGCCTGTAAGAGGAGGCTGCTAGTGGAAAACGTGAGGTCCGATTTATACCAGGGTGAACGGCTCCTGCCCCTGGAGGAAAAAGAGAAGCATCACCCTGTGTTTCAGATTGAAAACTGCCTTGTTTTCAACCCGGGGGGCTGGGTTTTCTCCCTCGTTTTAACCTGATAGTGACAGGACCCAAGGAGGCGCGTGGCTTCCCTGACAGTTGCCCAGCAAAACAGCCGCTCCCTGCTTGCACCTAAATTTCTGATTTGCAAGCAGGCAGAAATGCTCTCTCGCCTCGTTTCCTAGCTTCTCTCTCCCGTTTCGCCGCCCTTTGCAACGTCTTTGTTCCGTTTTTTGGGAAGGTGACGCTTAAGGTCAAAAGACCTACTCAAACTAGCCAAAGCCCAGAGCCACCACCAGACCCTGCAAAGAGCGGGGCTGTCCAGCCCAAGATCGATGCTCCCTCCGAGTGGCGGAGCTGAGAGAAATTTCGGCCAGCAGTTCCGAGTACAGCCCCTGCGGACTGGCTGGCCCAACTCTCCAAGTGTTGGGGAGACGCCGGACAGTCTTGGGGTGGGGCAAAGGGTGAGCTCCTAACTCTGCAAGCAAAGTGGGCAGTGCGCACCCGCGGAACAGAGGGTGTTGGAGGTGGGGAGAGGCTCCAGGACTCCACTTTGCATACGGCAGCTGCCGAGCAGTGAGTATCTCCAAACAAAGGACTGCGCCGAGCCCCGTGAGAGGCTGGGGTTTGCGCGCAGCTGCCACTCGTGCTGAGCGAGTCTCTACATCCGCTAGGCGAGCATTGGGGTTCAGGAATTCGGGAAGGAGAGGGAAAGGGAACACGGCTCGCGATTCCTGTTGCTCGGGTACCCATCAGGAGTTCTGGTGAACTACCGCAATGGCAACCATCGGAGCCAAGGGGGAGAAAAAGAGCCGGAGTGAGCAAAACAAAGAGCGAGTGTGGGCCGCAGTGACTTCATGCCTCATCAATGTCCCGCCCACGCTGCTTCGAGCTTTTGCTGTTGCTGCTGCCGCCGAGGCGAGGCGCTCCGTAGCGTGGGGCGGTTTCCTAGCAACTCACGGCCCCGAGTGCGCCGAACTATCCGCACATCGGGAGTCCCCCCGCCCCAACCCCTCACCCGGGGGCCGGGGCAGGACCACACCTCCCCGCCCCCCACCAACTCGCCTACCTCGCATCCTCCCGGGGTGCGCCCCAGAGCGCGCTAGCAGCCCGGGCTCTGGACCGCCGAACGCCTGAACTGCACTCTGGGGCCAAAAGAACCAGGGCACGAAGCTCCCGCCCCGCGAGGCTGGGCTTCTGCACCCCCGCGGAACCTCCCTCGCTCGCGGCGGTGCGCTCCACTCTTGGCCAAGTTGCGATGCCTCGCTCTGTGTCCGCCAGCGCGGGCGGGGGCTGCTAGGGCGCTCCCGGAGCCGCCTCCCTCGCCAACCAGGACGCTGCTGCTTCGACTCTGCCCGCTGGTCAGCTAACGAGGCTGCAAAGCTGCAACTAAGTGGAGTTGGCCTCCCTGCCCACCTGTGGAAGAAACTGGCGCTAATTGATGCGCCATCGACTTTTTTTCCCTTCGGCCTCACCGGCGTCCCCTCCCACAAATGCAGCATCACCCAGTGAATGTACATTAGGCTGGTTTTTCCCCCCAGCTTCGGGCTTTGTTTGGGTTTGATTGTGTTTGGCTCTTCGCTAAGCTGATTTATGCAGCAGAATTCCCGTCGGCTGGAGAGAAACAAAAGCTCTTTTCTTTGTCCCAGAGCGGGCTGCGGAGCCCCGCTCGCGTCGCCGCCCCGGGCCATTAGCCGTCGGAGGAGGTGCTTCTCGCTGAGATTTCGAGACCCGCCGTGCCGAGCTGGGAGGGCCGCTGGGCCCCTGAGATGCCTAGCGGTGCCCGGGCCAGCGTACCTGCACCGCTTGTTCCGAGCCGCGGGGTCCGCCTGCCGGGCCTGCTGGAAACGTCCTAGCGACACTTGGTCCGCCCGCGCGGAGGTGCGCCTGGGAGGCGCGAGCGCGCAACCGGATAGCAGCCAGGCGGGCGCGTTGCGGGCTGCTTTGCATTATGTGCTGCTCGGCCCTGGCTTTTTTTACTGCCGCATTTGTCTGCCTGCAAAACTGCCGGCCAGGTCCTGTCCCATTTCTCCGGGCGGCCTGGGTGTTTTCAGTTGTTCTTGGACTGGGCCAAAGTGGTAAGTTGTTCCCCCCCCCCACTTTTGTTTTCTTCTCAAACTCAAAGGTCTTGGGCTGTCACGAAGAGCATCCCGGTCAGGTAAGTGGCCCGATGTCAGCCTCCATCTACCCTTAGAATTTCAGAAGGGGGCGGTGTGTGGCAGCGTCCCCCATCACATGTGACCTGAGGGAGGCCAGGTGTCAAACATTTCCGCCCTGGAGTGACAGAGATAATTACAAGTTGTGATACCGTGTGTGGCTCGTGGATGGTGGGGAAGCAGTAATAGAATGGACGTTCGGAAGGGTGGGCGAGCGTATTTACAGAAGCAAGTTTAGGTGTTCTGCCCCATCTTTGAAGGAGGCTCCTTGAAGGCATTCTTAAAGATGCCCCCCATCTTTCTGGCATATGGGGCTAACTACTAGCTTGCATTTGCTTTAAGGCTGAGGATAAATAGGTGTTAATGGGAGTCCTCTGCTTTTGAGGCCATGGAAGAAAAGGATGGCGGCATACAAGTTTCTTCTCTTACGGTGGTCAGCCTGAATGAATTAAAGTTGCAAAAGTGTTTTGGCACTTTTCAATTATATGCAAATGCAAAGTGACACCACCGGGTTACTAGCAAACAGTAAAAACATACAGTAAGTACTAACCGTTAATTTGGGATGACTTCTTATTGTTTTATACATACGCCAAACACTTAGGTATTTTTGCCAATGCAATGATTATTGCGGGTTTACTTTTTAATTGACTTTAACTGTGTTTGGACATCCAGCCCTTAAGTTCTATTAGAGTCTTTCTCTTACCTCTCCTTGTGAAAGAGAGCTATAATTGTTTTGGTAGACTAAAATTTTCTCTGATGCTTTGAACTGGTGTGATAGGTTTCTTCCTGAAGCTAATTAAAATGGTGAAGTCATAACCTTATACATAAGGGTTTATAATGGAAACATCCAGCTAGCTTCACTTATTTTTGGCATATAGAGTTGTCTAATATTTGTTTCAAAATAAGATTTACCCATTTAAGTGAAATGAGAGCAATTAGAGTAAATTTTTATCTTGTGGTTATTTTTTTGGCTTATGTGCTGATTTAAAAATAAGTGAAACTTAAGGCAAAGGAAAGAGTAACATTCATTACCAATTATCTCTTAAGTGGAACATGCATTTGTTACAGCAGATTTTCCACTGAGCATAATTCCATCCTGTGTTAATAAGTGACAAAGTATTTTTCTAGATTTAGTAAACACATACACACATAGTAGTAAAATGGCCAAAACCATGTCAACGGTATGTATCATGTTCTCCATACATAGGCATGAAAAGAGTCCTACTTGCCTCTAGAATTTGCTAATAGTAGTAATAATTTTTTAATATTCATTGTGCTTGTAAAGATTAGTGAAGTTCTCATGTGATAGCACTGTATTTCCAGCCAACTATAACTGATTTGAAGCAAATATTATGAATGGGCTCCCTTGCACCTGCAGTTGTGAAAAGGGAATGCTTATCCGAAATCAGAACAAGGCATCCTTTTCCCAGTCTCCGTCAATATACAAAGGTTTCTCATGTATACTGGTTTGCAGTGCAGTTAAAAACATGCAAAAAATTTAAATTACAGCCAGCACAACTCAGAAAATTAGAGATCAGCATAAACTGTTGTACTTTCGTGATATAGCTACAAGTCTCAAATTATATGTCTTCACAGTGCAAATTAGACGCTTAAAGCAGAATAGATATTTAGGTATCACTTACAAAGGAAATCTTGTTCCCTTGCTCAGTAGTTTACACCAAGGAAATGTTGAGGGCATTAAAGCCATACAAAAGAAACCAGAAACTGCACAGCAATGGAACTTTGGGTTTAATGTTTGAAGTAGAATTTATAGGTCCCAAATACATAATGTTAATGAATATGTCATGAGCAAGAGGGATATTACTAATAAAACCTGAATGTCCTTCTGATCTAGAAAATTTATTGGGGTTGGTTATTCAGATTTTCCTGGTGGAAATTACCAACAATTAGGGTAACAATAACACTAAAGAATGGTTAATGTTAACTGGAAAACACTGAGGAATACCTAGTGGTTAATATTTGACGACTTAACATAGCAACACTGTTATTTCTACATTTGCTAGTTTTGAAAGGCTAAAAGTCTTATTTAACTAAATTTTTATACAGCAATATAAGAGTGACACATTTCAGAAAATTTTAAAAAGTGGTAACGATTATGCAATGTAATTTCACCTGTGTATAATCAGCTATTTATTCTTTTAAATGACAACCACCTGGATTACCATTGTTTTTTTAACTGTAGTTTTACTTTACCTCAGCACATATTTCATAACATAAGTGTTCTTGGGTTTTCTTTATGCTTAGCTAAAGTGAGAGGATATTTAAGAGAACCATGCCTTTATTTTGAAAATTCAGTCTTCTAAATTATTTGCACAATAAGCATCCACATTAAGTCTGTCTCCAAACAACTGAGACACTTTATGATTTAAAAAAACCAAGTCTGTGCTGTATATAAAAGCAAAGCAACTGATAAGATTTAAAAACTCCAGAAAAATTCCTGTGCCTCAAATATTCACCTAGTACCAAATTATCTGAAATGGATATCTTTGAATTAAACATGGTATTGACACTATTGTTCTTCTAATTTTTAACTTTATATTATGGAACTTTTGGAACACATGCAGAAGCAGAGAGAATGGTATAAGGAATTGCCATATACCCATCACCCAGCTTCATGAACTGTCAAGTCAGGGCCAACTTTTTTCATCTCTTTCCCCACCCAGTTCATCTTTCTTCCCCAGCTAAATTATTTTGAAGCAAATGTCTCATATCATTTTATCCTAAATATTTCAGTAAATCAAAATACTACAAGAGGAGCAACACACTCATTAATCCCAGAACATGAAATTTTTTCGCTGATATTTAGGACCACTAGAATGTTCATTATCTTTGATGGTAAGAATGAGGAAGAGAAGGGAGGCAAGCAAAGACAGTTTCAACCATTTACTTTTCAGTGGTTCTAATGTGGATCCATCAAAAATATTTTTCTTAAAAATATGCATATGTAACAACTTTTTGGTATGCACGTATATGAAAAAGGAAAGAATAACATGGATAACCTACTTCCGCAGACAAATGTTACTTTATGCCAGTGTAATCCAGCAAGTATACCTTCTTTCAGTTTGTTGGAAGGAATGTTACCCCTGTCTCTTGAATCATCAGTTTTTCTCTTTTCTACTGGATCACTGACAGCATATGTATATCCATACATGCTGTAATATCCCTCTTCTATTTCTCACTCTCCTTGGTAGCCAAAATTCTTGAGTTGTCCATCCTTGCTGTCTCTAGTTCTCCTTACCGTTTTTGAATCCATTGCAGTTGTGCTTTCCTTATCACCTCTGCAAGTATATTACTCTGTTAAAATCACAATGCCCTCCCTGTTGCCAAATCCCACTGCCAATTCATAGTCTTCACTCACCTATTATCTGTCAGCTACTTGACACCATTGACCACTCCCTCCTTCAAAGCGCCTCTTTCATTGGTTCCTGGACCCACATTCTCTTGGTTTAAGCTCCTTCTCCATCTCTGATGTCAGTTCTTTTTGCCCCAACCTCCGAATGTAGGAGTGGCTCCGGACTCAGTCCTCAGACTTTCTCTTACGTTTACATACTAAGTTCATAGGTAGACTGATACAGTCTTGGGTGTTAAGTACCATTTCTATGATGACAACTCCAGTCTGACCTCCAGAGGGTACGGCAAACTGCCTGTCCACCATTTCCACTGTATTTCTAAAGGTAAAATTACCCTAACATATTCAAAAAGGAATTTCCAATTTTCTTCCTCAAGCTTGCTCCTTTTATACTGTTCTTCATGTGAGTAAGTGATAAGTCAGTCTTCCAGTAGTTCAGGGTAACACTTTGGTAGCATCCTTGATCTCTGTTTCTCTAATTCTCACTAGAATTTGCACTTTAAGAAATATAGTTTCCTTTAAAAGGTGGTTCTACTATAAAAGGTTTAACACTATAAGACATTCGTTTCTGCCTTCTCAGTACACCCTAGAAAGCAGGTTCTTGACCTTGTAGGCTAATCATTAGCAAAGAACAAAATATAGACTTTCTAATTTTTAATCTACTTTTTACAAAGTTGTTTGCTTTCAAAATTTCTGTGATAACTATTTTAATTGATAATTAAGTATAAAAAGTAATCCTGACCTTTTACCTCAATACATATTTTAAAACATTTCTATTTAGACTATGCAAACTAGAATTCATAGTCACTTCTAACTAAACACTAAGAAAGGTAATAGAAAGGCAAACTATTCTATACCATTTCATTATTATTCATTCAGAGTTTCTTAAAGCACCTACAGCCTCATGCCAAGCACTGTTTTGGGTTCTGGAGTTAAAAGAATAATAATAGTTAATATTTGTGAAGTATTTGCTATATGCAAGACACCCTTCTGAACATATAATACGAAAGTAAATCCTTTAATACCCACAACCCTCTGAGATATAGACTCTGAGTATTCCCATTTTATAGGTAAGTAAATGAATTAAGGAGACACTGAATAACTTCTTCAAGGTGTCTCCTTTAGCTAATAAGTAATGGACCCAGGATTCAGACTTCCCTGGGTTTAACTCTACACTATCAGTCACTATTACAGACTACCCTTCAAGGGTAGGGACGCTCCTACCCTGCTCTGGCCCTCCCCACAGGCAACGAATCCATGAGACATGCCTATCCAGAGTTTCCGATCCGCTTCTAAATCATCTCCCGAACTCCCTGCCCAAACAGCCCCAGCCCACTTTCAGGCCATCCTGTGGGATGACTGTGCCACCCATCTGCCAAACCCTAGGAGAGCGGAGTTATATACAGAGCTTGGCCATGCAGGCTGGAGTGTCCATGTGGGGAAGTGACAGGCCACTTTCAATACAGAGTAAAGCTAGAAGTGAGAGAGAAGAGGGGCAGATCAAGGATTGGAGGGGCAACCCTTTACACACTGCCAAGTTCTCAGCCGGAAATCTAAAGCGCCTGAAATTCTACATTCAGACCCACCTCCTGGGGTTTTATAAATGCGTATTTATCAAGTCAGGAAAATAGAACTTACTTTACTTGATGGTTTCTTAGACTGAGTTGTAAATATTTATTATGCCCACCACCATTTGTACTCTTGTTTTGTTCCTGAAAAAGTTAGGGGTGGACTTATCTATTAATTTAAATATTATTGGGGGGGATGCGACACACAATGAAATCACCAGAGATCCTTGCATAAACAGAACTACCTCATGTCAAGGTACTTTTTTATATTAGTAACTAAAAGCTTTTTGTTAAACTCTAAGATGTGTACAGATTACACTGAATTGTATTTTCTTGCAAAGGGTGTTATAGTGAGAGTCTAGTCTATGCATATTATAGATTTAGTTTTTTTAATATCTTCTTATTAGCTTAAAATATGTAACAGAAAAGAACATTTTACTGACATGAATTAGCCAAATTTGGTTGACTTATTCAGCTGTCATATATGGAATATCTGTTAAGTAAATGAATGTATAGAAAAAACACTGCCATTCTGCCTTTAAGGACTGAAAGGACTATTTTTCAATTTAAAAACCAATCTTAATGTGACCTGCTTTCTGTTTTCACAGTAAATTGTCATAATTTGCATATCAAAGAAAATGCAATGAAAGTCAAAATGGTTTCCATTGAGATTTCATAATTTAATTAAAACAGTCCTACCTATTAACAAAACTAATGGAAAATACTAATAGTAAACATATTAAATTTATCTTTCCTGAGCTACTTTAAAAGTTTCCCAACTAAAATTAGTTTAGGAAATAAGAATAAGATCATTAAGTTAAAATTAAAATGTTGTCTTATTGGATATATAATCATAAAATGATTTTTTAAAATATACCTTTATCTTAAATGCTATTATTCTAAGTATTAAAAGTTCATATTTTAAGACAGTATATAAGATCTCAAAGGCCTTCCATGCTGACCTTATCAGTAAGCCAACCATCATGACTCTAGTGGCTTTGGAGATGTTCTCTGTCTTTCCCAGGTATTTTTGTTGTTTTGTTTTCTTTTGTTTTGTTTTAATGAACACATACTGTTACGTTCGTCAAAGACAGGGTCTGCTGCCATTCCAGATCAGCATTGAGGCAGTTTGATTAGTCTAGAGAATTGCCTCCGAAAAATCACAGTCCCCAGGTAGTTCAGAGTATGGAACCAAAGTAGCTGCCAAAAGGCTTATTCAAGCCAAAGCCCCTGGAAGAGTCGGAGTTTGAAGTGGAGGGAAAGGCTAGTAATGAAGAGAGGAGGATGAAGACTAGACATATGTCAGCTCTGAAGAAACGTGCCGAATAGGTCTTGTGAAGTATATAAGACGCGCAGTGGCCTTTGGCCAGGAATGTTTTACCATTTTGCGTGATTTGGGACTCAGGCTTCTTTTAGAACAAAGAGCTGATGTTTACAATGAAAGTTGATGTTCTGACATGAAAATGCAGCGGCAGAGCCAAGGCACTGTGGCTCCACACGCACGTGAGGGGCCAGGGTCCTGTCCCTGGAGTTGAACCCCATTTCCCAGGTACAAGAATTTTTTTGTGATTCAGTGAGGGCCATATGTTTAGTACGATTCCCTAGAAACTGTTACAAATACTGGGTAGGGACAGGAGCTTGGTGGAAAGCTGCATCCTTGTGGAACAAGGTAGTATCACTAAGCTTCAATGGCACTTTAGAACATTATGAGGTCAAATGAACAAAAAGTATTAAAAGAAAGATTCAAGATTCTACAAAAGTAGGTTTACAGGATGTACCTTAAGGGGTGCTGAGCTAAAGAACAGCTTTCCTAATTGCCTGCTTGAGCTGGGTGAGGAGGCCAGGCTGGCCATGCCTAGGTATTCATTAACTGCAGTGGAACGAGGCACACAGGAGAGTTTGAGGGTGTGCAGGAATTGCCGTAGAACTGGCTGTTCTAGTTGGAAACAAAGAACTCATTGTAGCAGAGTGGTATTATTTGCAGAAAAATGATCTAGCTGGTTTCTTTCTTAGTACAAGGCACACCTCCCAAGGTATTGCTCTGTTGCCTTTTTGTGCATTTGTTTTGGATTTTTATGGTGAACTGAAGACAAGTAGACCATAATTTGCCAAAGAAAACTCTCTGGAAATGCTACATGGGGCTCAAGTTCCAAGAGAATTTATCTGGAAGACAGTAACACTGAGAAGGATACTCAAGAAGGGACTCAGTCTCAGGCGTCCTGAATTTCAGTTCAAAAGGTCTGAGGATGGCCATGGACATAGGACGACTAATTGTTATTAGCACTAGTCCTTAATTCAGAGGACATAGTATGTTTAATGCCTCTTAAGGAATCCCAGGCCACATGATGCTTGGTGACATCTGATGGACCTGAGATGAGGTGGGAGAAGGGGAGGGAGTTGCTGAGCAAGTACCTGTGCCCTACTGAGGGTAGTGCGGAACAACTGGAGAATAAGGCCTGAGGTTCCCTGTCAGTGTTGATATATATGTCCAGAGCTGACCACTGGCTACTTGGAGGTCAGCACAGCATTGACACCAGAGGTCACCACTCTCTGAGAACAGTGCTGCAGACTAGATTATCGGGTGATAGACTTCTTGGAGTAGATATTGATTTATGGGCATTATGAAAATTTGCGTATCAAGGTTTGTTGGACAAAGCCTCCCAGAGATGTATTTGATTTTAAAGTTTAAAAAGGAATAGTGCTACTTCTGACTGAATTACCTGGCAGTGCAGAAATGTTTGGTCAGTTAGAACCATCACGGGATGTTATACACCACTTCTCTGCTGGATAGACTTCTAAAATACTGCCCAGGTGGCATGGGGCTCTTTTCTCCCATATTGGGCGCTTAACAACTTCTTTGGGCTTATTTTTTAAAGTAAGGAATCTCATGTAGGGAACCAGGGTTTTCTTGACCTTTTGACCAAATTAGATGCTTGTGGCTCTGCGTTAAAGACTTTAAGCCCCGGAGCACTCCGCCAGAGCTGGGCCCTCAAGTTCTGTAGAGCCGCCACAGTAGCTGGGACCTAGGAGCTGGTTAATCCACTTTAGGATATTTGTCAGGGGTCCTTATTGACAAGAAGAGAACTAAACGCCCAGCAAATCCCAAGAAACGTGGGCTCCCACAAACTTTTGAAGCCTCCCTCCCTCCAGTATAGTGGCACTCCTATATCTGAAGGAATCTGGGCTCCTAACAACTTCACCCGTAATAGTACAACTCACTTTTCTAGGGCTTTGAGGATTCGGTACAGTAAGTGGCCCAGGATGGTCCAAATAGGTTGGTTAAACAAGGCTGGATGTTGCACATATTACAGTGACCCCCTCCACCCAAAAGATCCTAGGAGATACCACATGAACGCTGGGAAATGGGCAGGGAATTCCAGAATCTGAAAGGACATTACCAGTAACTTATATACCCATGGCGTATTTGGAAAAAGTCCTTTCATTCATTCCCTTTCTAAATTGTTGGCGTGAAAAGGCGAAGCGTGCTGGAAACCTGGGTGTTTGGGGGTTGTTCAGGAGGTAAGACCACAGGTGAGAGGTCAGAAGCCTAGAACAGAGTTTGGGGTCTAGTTGTCATTTGTTTGGAAATAGAGCAGAGCTGTCCAGGCCAGAAGGGGTGATAAACGGACCTATGTCTGTGTCCCCAATGGATCTATAACATAGATCTGACAGGGTAGGGAGGCACTCTATAAGCCTCAGTCTCAGTGAGGGAGAGCTCCTTTCCCATTCAAATATAACCATGCTTGACTGTATATTTTTTAAAAAGGCAGCTGGGGGGCCTTTAGCGGAGTGTAGAGGCTGAACGTGAAAAGGGTAATTAGGTGTTAGAAGGCAAAAGAGATTGGAGGTACAAGGGGAATCTGAGTAGGAAAGAGAGGGGTTCAGGCATCAAAGATTAGACCTGGGGTGTTGGATGTTGGGGGATGATGTCATTGCTCTGAGTGGATTGCTGCTGTTTCGCTAGATTTTACTCACGCAGCTGAAAGGGAGTTACATGAGTAACTCTCAATAGCAACCTAACAATACTGTGTGATGTCTAAGACAGCATACATTTCGGAGCTGGACAGAATAGAGAGGTAATCGTGTAATAAAAGGACCTGGCCAATTCCTCAAGTTTTCATTGACCCTCCCCGTCTCCCCTTTAGGTGACATCCTCCTGCGACCTGCTGCCTGGCGCCCTGCCTGGTCCTTTTTGTAGCACGTTTGTGACGGTTCTGTCGTATGTCGTATTTGATGTTATTCTAAAAGCTGCACAAGACAGGTGCCCTGTTTTTAATACCATGCATAATACCATGGTTATAGCAGGTGTTAAATAACTAGCAACAATTCATGGATGGATGAATGCCATCCAAATCATTACAGCTTCCCAGTTCCTTAACAAGTGGATCTTCTGCTTTCTATTCCCAGGTGATAATATCCTTTCCCTTTTTGACCTAATCTTTGCCCATCCTCTCCTTTGTAATCAAGAAATCTTATATACTCTAACGGGGTACCCATGAGAATGTGAAAAAGAGGTTTTCCCTGATTAGAGTGCACAAGAAAGGTGGTATTTTACTTCATTAAATCCATGATCATTCATATTTTGACTCTTTCTTTTGAAAATCTTTTAAAGATGGATTTATAGAATATCTTGTCATGGTAAGTACCTCATTCAGCCTTTGATATGGGAGAAAAGCCTCACAGTTATCATCCGATAAGTAAATCAAAAGGTCTTTCTTGAGCTCCTACTTGGTACATTTGGCTTGTACTAGGTGCGGTGGAGCAGAGGGGAAGGAAGGTGCTGTGAGGATGGGATGGCTAAGCCGGGGGGACCCGTGTGAGGACACAGCACAAGAGCGTGATGTGGGGCTGATGTGGGTAGTTGGGCCTATTAGCGCTGTAGGGCTTTAGACTTCTGATTCAGAGGGGATGCAGGTCAAGTGTGTCCTGATACCAAGACAGAACGTTGGCGTCTCCTCTAAATGTTAATACCTAGTTTTAATATTTCCTATGCTTTAGCAGAGAATTACAGTGTAGAGCTTGACTAACTGAAGGTTCCAACTACTTAGATTCTACTATACATATGGTTCACCTTCTTAGGCAGCGTGTATTCCTAGAGATTATCGTAAAAGGCATCAACATAAAGCGAAATTCAGGTTGTGTATCCCATACCCTAATAGTACACATTATTAACTGTATTGTTTTCAGCTGTTAGCAGAAACTGTTAAATAAGCGTGTAAAGGTGGAAGAACAGAAGTATAAGTATTAATTTATCAAATGTGTACCACTTGTGAGTTCTGGGGAGCAGAGAGTGATGGTCAGAGACAGTACATGCAGTAACAGAACAAAGTTTCCCTCTTAAGAGGAGGCTTCCTGAGCTAAGTTCCAGAGTTGACTGAGAGAAGGAAAGTTACCTGAGTGACACAGGTGTGAACACATCAGCTCAGAGACAGACAGCACATAGGACATGTTGGTCAACGCAGAGGAGACATGCATTCGCCTTCTCACTCAACAAATAGGCCCCAAGTCTCTACAAAGCACCAGACATTGCTCTACGCCCTGGGAATGGGGCAGTAGACAAAACAGACAGAAACATCTGCCCGCATGGAGTTCGCATTCTAATGGGAGAAAGCAGCCCACAGACAAAATAAATAGAAGGTATAGCCAACTAGAAGTTGTCTGCATTCTGTTTCTTTGATCTACGGCCTGCCTTTTCCCCTTAGAACGTGGGATGTGACCCACATCCCTACACCTGGAGGGAAATATGAAAGGACGGCATCTACCTCAATGATATAACACTTTAGAGGAAGATTTTGGCATTTAAACATATATTATAATCCAATATAGTCTACAACTTGAACTAAAATCCAATAATTGCTAGTCATTTAACAGAGATTTTTCATCAATAACCGTGTGAAAAGCGCTGTTTAAGCTATGTAAAAGACCTCAGGAAGCAAAAGACAAAAAAATCTGTCCTCATGAATTTTATATTTTGGAGGCAGAAGAAATAAAATTAAAAGTAAACATGACCTGACTGCTGTGGCTTAGTGGCCTGGGCATCGTCTCGCAAACCAAAAGGTCACTGATTTGATTCCCGATCGGGGCACATCCCTGGGCTGCGGGCCAGGTCCTCAAGCTGGGGGCAGGAAAGAGGCAACTGATCAATGTTTCTGTCCACATCGATGTTTCTTTCCGCCCCCATGCCCTCTCTCAATAAATAAAATCTTTTAAAAAAATTAAAAAGTAAATGTGACTCTAAGTAATTAAATAGTAGGTTAGAAAGTGATAAGTGCTATGGAAAACAGTAGAGAAGGATTGGGGGCGATGAGGAAGTTGCTGTTTTAAATGCATTATATGGGATTGATCGAATTAAGAAAGGGGAAGTTTAAGCAAAGTTTTGAAGGCAGTGACAAAGTTAGCTTTGTGGATAATTGGAGAAGCAGTCAAGAAAACAGAATGTCAAGGGATGTTAAGAGATGTGAAACAGGTGGGAAGATGGGAGGATTGGAGGTGACAGATTGATGATGTCAAGATCTTACAAGGAGTGCGTTAGACTGAAAGACAGGAGGTGGTGGCCAAAGAGGGTGATACGGGGAACTGAGATTGTAGAGGGGTCACAGTTACTGGTAATTACAATGTCTAAAGCTATGGCCATGGAAGCAAGTAGTTAAATCAGAGTGGAGGACAAAATAATGGAGCACCAGGAAGTGAGGCATCTAGGTATTGCAAAGATGATCTGCACATATACTGAAATTTCCAAGAACTGAAACAGGAGTACTGTTGGAGAGTGTGATAATAAGCTAGGAGTCAGAGTTCTCGCAAAATGAGAAGGCATCACCATGGGGTCGGTAACTACCGGCAATAATTTGGGTTCTGGGTGACATAATCTGGGTACAGGGTATGAAAGCGGGGATGGGGAATACCCTGGACGTGGCCCTGAGGACCAAGGAGGGCAGCTATCTGCCTCTGGGCCCAGCGTCCTGGCAGTTGTGGGAAAAACATCAGCCATTGTTCATGAGGTCAGCAAGGGAAGCCCCATCCTTAAGGGGAAGCCGGGTTTCATAAGAGGAAGAAGGAATGGGAAAATTAGTAGAAAATTGATACAGGGAATTCTTCTGGAAACGGACTGTGAATTTTGGAGAGCGCAAGGTGAGGGCTGTAAGGGAGTGCAGACAGGGAGGGAAGAGGTGGTGCAGAGCCACACGGGCATTAGAGCATGTGGGAAAAGGAGCAGCACCTGCAAGTCCTGGCCTCCTGGAGAGGACTGACGTAGCCCTGGATGAGTGAGATTAGTCTCTGTGCACTCAAGGCAGACATGGTAGTAGGCTCTGAGCGGTGAGGGGGAGGGGCGGTGCTGGGGCTTGTTTTTGCTTCCTGTGGAAGGAAAGGAAGAGGTCTGAAGAAGCCTGATTTACTTCTGGCGTGACAGGGTTCACTTTACCTGATTTCCTGCCAAGTGGGAGAGGGACTTGCTTTGCATGTCTTGGGATACCCTTGACTCCAGATGATGAAGCGGACTGTCTGAGGAAGTGTACAATACCCGAGGGCTATATCTGAAGGTGGCACAAGCCAACAATGTTTTGGAAGTGAAAGGGTTTACCAAAGACTTCCCATACTACCTAAGATCATCTCCTTCCTGGGGGAATTCGTTTCTTGCTAAATATATTTCCACATGTGTAATATGTAAGTTATATACACATGTGCAAAACACAATTAACTAAACAAACAAAACAGAAATAACTCAGTAACATGCATACAAATAGCTGTAAGTCAACGCAAAACGTAAGCATCGCAACACGAATTTTAAAAGGATTCAAAAGTAGAGAGATCACATACATCTGAAGGGAACAGAAAGGAAATGATGGTGGAGATGTGTGTGTGAGATAAGTGTGTAAACTGCCTACTGGAGGACTGGAAGGACTGCAAAGAGGGAAATACCCAGGAAATACCCAGCAAGCGGAGAGAGGAAGCATACATGTCGGTCAGGACATAGGGCATCGGGGGAGAAGTGAAAGAGAGCACCGAGTTAGACATAGGTAGATTTGTTTGAACTTTACTCTTCAGCAGGAAATAAATCATCAAAGGCTTTTTATTTTATTGTTTAGTAATGCCGTGATGTGATACATTAAGGAGAGTGTATCAGGAAGTGAATGCAGCACTAATGTGTATGATCAGTCTCAGTGGTAGATGAGTGTGGTAAAAGACAGTGAGAAAGCTGTTACAATAAAGCAAATGATAAATATGTTTCTAAACTAGGGTGGAAGTTCACTAATGGAGAGATGAATGCTAAAGGTGCCTAGGGAAAAGCAGAAAAGTCTTGGTGGCTGACAGGTTGTTAGGATGATGTGGTAGAGGGGAGGAGTCAAGGTTGACCACCCAGAGTTAGAGCAGAGCAACCGGGAAAATAACACAATTAACAGAAATGTCAGTCAAGTCAGGAAGAGCTATTAATGGATAGGACGATAATTTTTACTTAAGACTTACAAGCTTTGAAGTTCTAGCAGGAATCTAAGTGGAATTTCCAGCAGATTGTTGAAAATTCAAGACAGAAATATGGACGAGAGTTTGGAACTACAGATACTAATGGGTGATCATGTGCAAGAAGGTGAGATTTAAAGTCACGGTAGTTTATGAGGCATCACGGATTAGTTGAGTGAGATATAAAAACAGTCAAAGATACAGAAAGATAATTAGTTGTGAGAATGGAAGTAGTGATAAAGTGCCTACTCCCTGTGAAAAGATAGAGGGCATTTAAACATTGCTAAATGCTAGTTGCTTAATAAAAATAGGAAATCATTGTTTGCCTTTCAGTGAGCAATTCACTAGACAGATAAAGGGAATGATCTTGGCAAGGAGGAAAATTCTTCTACCTCTGAAAAGAGAACATAGACAATGTTTTGTTTTTTTTTAAGTAAAGTTCTTTAGATATTCTAGGTAATACAAAGCTAAGGTTAGGGTTGTCTCTGAAGTATAAGGGCTTGGTGGGAGGGTTTGGGGATCTGAGGAGAAAGAATTAGAATAGCACATGTGAGCAATGACGATGGAAAGTCAACAGGAGATGAATAAAACCGAGGCCCAGGGGCTGGGTGAGGTAAGGAAGGAGTTCGGAAGAGACCCAGTCCTTCATATGCCTGTGACGGTGCCCACCACAAAGACAGCTTCAGATGCTAAGATTTAAGCTGCTGCGTCATCCCGTTTGTGTCTGGTCTGCTTATTTTCAACTTCGTGTTCAGAGCTGTTGGCTCAGGAGCCCGCCTTTTGTTCTATCCTGTGTACCCTCCTGAGTTGGTCACTCTTTCTGCTTCTCTATGGTCTTTGGGCCTAAGAACTCTTTCACGGTTTCATGATCCAGTGGCCCCTTTAGTTCATGAGAATTCCCCACCACAATCCCTGGTCCCAGGAATTCCCAGTGACTCTGTCCAAGGTGGAGGTAGTGTGATGTGGGGATGATCTGGATGCTAACATGGAATCAAGGAGGCAGAAAACCGTCAGCAAGGTGATGAAAACATTGTGAACTTTAGAAAAGTACCTGGTGATGACAACAAAGATGGGAAGGACATGTTAAATAAGAGCTTTGCACTGTGAAACAACAGGGGTTGATACTGTCGGGAGGGGCAGAGTGGGGAGAGCTCTACAAGCAGCCAGGGGGGAGGAGGGCAGAGCGCTGGCTGGAGAGTTACCCAAAGAGTGGTGACACCTGATAAAGCTGAGTTTTGACGAAGGAGAAATAGCAGCTGGGCCATTTGGGGAAAGAGGAAGAATATGGAATAAGAATTTCATAGTATAATATGGACTATAGATTAGTTAGTGATGTAGTACCAGTAATAAATGTCCTGAATTAACCACCTCTGTGATGATTTTGTAAGAGAATATCCTTGCTCTTAGGAAGTACACACTGAAGACTGTGAGGTAAAGTGTAGGTAACTGATATACATGCATAAAAAAGGACCTAGTAAAATTCCTGCCAAATTAAACTGGGCAATTATCTTAAATAATTTAAAATATTATAGAAGATTACATTTCTATCTTATAAAATATTTAGGTGAAAATCTTGATTATAATTCAGAATTTCCTTTGAATTCAAAAGTAAAATTTTAAATGCTATGGTAAATCAAAGTTGATATAATTTGCATCAATAAACTGCATCTATTGAAAGTGTCAATCAGTGGGTTTTGACAGATGTGTGTGTGGACCTGTGAAATTCCTGTTACAATCAGCATACAGAACACTTCCACCCTTCCAAAAGTTTGCTTGCGTCTCCTTACTGACAATGTTAAAACAAAACCGTGTATGATTCTGCATTACTGGACAACTGATAAGCCTAACAGGGTATCAGATGGCCTTTTAAAATAATCCTTCCATATTAAAATACACTGCATCTTAAAATATTCCCATACATTAACAAAACTGTGCATGCCTTAAAGCACATGTTCCCCACCCCTCATGTCATTTAACTCGTACTCTGCTTTTCAAAGTGTTTTTACAACTCAGTGGATGAATGCAGCACATAAAGAGGAGGAGCCTTTTCCCTACCTCATCAGCAAGAAAGCAAAACCTCAGCAAAGTTCAATCAGGAAGCTCAGGTCAGAGGACAAGGGCAGAGAATAGGCCAAGTTGCCTGCTGCCCTATTCCAGATTTGGCTTCCAAGGCAGAACTGGAAATTCACAAATGGAAAGAGCAACTACGAACATCATTTCAAGTGCTTCTGCCTAATCAGCATGCAGCCCAAAGCCATCTCCTGGCAAGAAGTTGGAGAAACACAGATGAGAACGGGGAAGTGCTCCACCATCCTGAAAGAGCGCCACTTGGTCTAACGCCGGCGCTTGGTGGGATGTTCAGGCTGGGGCTCTAGTGTTAAAACTCAACGTCTCCTTGTGCATGGACACAAAATGAATTTCGAAAAGGGCACTGAAACACTTTGGGAGGTCTTTGGCACTGAGGATAGAAAATAATCCTATGGGAAGAATCTTGCTTCTTCACCTCTAAAGTGGGACTGATGACAGGAAAAATAATGACAAACTAGCTGTGTGAAAGAATTGTCTTGACCTACATGGGAATTATTATTGAGTCATCACTTAAGGACTAACAATAGTACAATTAGCAAAGGTTTTAAATCATACTTTGGTATAATTATCTTTCTTTATGGTATGCCTGATTGCATATAGTGTTTAAGAGGGGGAAAAGGCTCTGTAGTCAGAACTGGGATCAAACTTGGTCTCTGTACTTACTAGCTGTGTGACTCTGGGATGATACTTTGCCTAAGCTTTAGTTCCTCATCTGTTACACTGGCATGGTAGTGCTTCCCTCACAGGATTTTCATAAGGTTTCAGAGATAATACATATAAAGTGCTTGATATAGGACCCAAAACAGAGTAATCACTTAATAAATACTTTTTATTTTCTCTAATTTTAACTTCTTGTATATATAGATTTCACTTTTCAAGTGATATAATTACAGGAAATATAATTACAGGAAAACCAAATGTGAAATGAACTAAAATTCACTTTGGGTTTTATTTATTTTTACTTAGAACAAAAGTGTTCACAATGTAGGGTGTTTCTTGGCTGCTCTAATTAAGTGTGCACCTGTGATACAATTCAGGTTTAAAAAATATAATGTAGAAAATGCTTTTTTTTTTACTATCCTGAGGCATTTCTTGTACTCATTTAACTATGGCATTTGCGGTTTTGACATGAATTGTCGTGTGATTTCTTTTTAGGGGGAGAAAGGAAATTCATACCTGCCAAGAGTTAGAGAGGAAAATAGGAAGAGCCCCTGGAACTCTAGTGTGTTAGATTAAAAACATTATTTAGAGCAACAGAGTGGGAAACCGGTGAATATTTTGGCTTTTATAGAAAGGGAGTGTGCCTCATAAACAGGACAGTTGGAATGTATGGAAAAGTTCCAGTTAAAACAAGACACAAAGCACATGACTAATACTGCTTTTCCAAGTTAGACAAATGCAGCCTTAACCAGAATTTGCCTCCGAGGGGCCTCTGGAGCCCTCCCTGAATCTTGAGATTTTGATCCATTTTGAAGCTCCAAGTCTGAAGCTACACTGAGAGGTACTGCGTTTTGAACCCCTTCTTTCTTCCTGAGTTTCTCCTGCTTTCTCACAAATTCCCGCCAGGTGAGTGAGTGTCAGAAGACAAGCTGATGTATTCAGGGAAAGGCGCGACTGCAAAACTGAAAGCTGATCCTCTTCAGGAGTGATTATTGTTGGAGATTGAATACCTGCTCAGCCCACCAAGAGAAACTTCATTGTCTAGGAAATACCATGAGCTGCAAAGTCACTTTCAAATGCAAGTGATAACAATTCTTAATACTCTTTCATCTCTTTCTCACATCAATGAATATATATCAAGGAGTAGATAGCATGTAATAAAAAAAAAACAAAACTTTTAACCAGATTTCCGCATTGTACCTATCCTTAAAAGCTGTCAAGCCCTCCTTAATGTGACGAGATTCCTTCATCACTAACTTTGACTTTCTCTTTCTCCTTTCACATTTCCTGTCACCTTGACTGTTGTTTTTATTTCCTTTTCTACACCACCAAACTACTGTGCATGTAGGGTGACCTTAGCCGTCAGCTTACCTGAGGAAGTCCAGTGTGCACCTGCTGCGCCAGTGCAATTAACAGCGCCCCCTTTCGGAGGGTCGTCAAGGAACATGTATAAAGAATCCATGGACCAGCCAAAGGGGAGTAGG
>PVJD01002968.1:0-132757 GCA_004026545.1 Mormoops blainvillei | reverse complement strand
GATATGACCCCACCAGAGCACCCTCCTTGTGATAACCTGTTTCAACATGCATGAGTGTCACCAGTGGCTTCGCAATGGTTCTTGTAAATTCCATCATGAATAGAGTTTTGATTTATGCCATCCCCGCCCACTTGCCATTCTGACTCATGTCGGGATTGCCCCAAACAGGGCAGGGCAGACTGATGGAATACGTAACATTGCTCTAACATTTCTTAACCTGCCCGATGTTGAAAGGTGGCTTTCCCCATCCCCAACCCTTTGGTTCTCCAAAATTACTTACACTGTGTAACAAGGGAGAGTGAAGCTTGTCTCTGAAACATAAAGATTACATGTAATAAAAGCCTTAAAAAAAACCTGGTTAATGAGAAGCAAAGATTAAAGTGCTATTTCATAACACTGGCATTACAAGGAAGTTCTGCTCAGAAAGAAATTACTTAACCTTGGGGAGGGGGAGAAACTTGCTGAATTAAAATCTGATTTAGATCCGAGCCATAAGGGAAAAAAGTGAATTTCATGTTTTTGCATTTGATAATGGTGGCATTTAAAAAGCGCTATTTCGATTCAATCATCCCATCATATATTGAGTTTAACTAGCCTTGCTTTAGCAGAACAAATCACCAGCACCGTACAATATCAGAAAACCAATTATAGAGAAAGGAAATTTGTCGCTTAGGTGTGCTTGTTTGTTTTCACATTTGGAAACATCAAGATGAGTTTACGCAGATGTGGATCATTAAGTAAATGGAGTTATGTTGCGCCTCTTTCAATAAATAGGTTTTGGAAATGAAGATTCCTTTAAAATGTAAATAATCAAGAGCTATGAAAACGTAAGAAATTAAACTGCCAAGCTGATCTCAATTTAGAATATCATTTATTCATCACACATTTACTGAGTGTGTTCCAGGTGCTGGGCTCAGATTCTGGGCCTAAAGGAAACATGTAAGCACCTATCCTCCAAGAACTGACTCTTCCAGGGAAAAAGAAAACATGGCAAAAAAGTCTCTTTAAAGTGTATGGTCTGTATCATGTGAAGTCATGTTCTGCTGACAAAGCATTTACATTAATCCTGCTCAAGTCTTTCTCTTCTTATCAAAACTCAGTTGAATTTTCCCTTTACATCGCAAACAGTTCTGAGACAACCCAGAATGGGGGCATCAATTCCATGGTGATGTGAGTGGCCCAGGCCCCTTGACCTTTTGCCACCCCTAGCACTGGCTTCCGTGAGAAAGGCTCCCTTAGGTCCGAAGATGGCTGCGGTCATGTCCAGACATCCTTTAGCAGGGGTGGCGCACTATCCCCAGCCGCTCTGAGTTCTGTTCTGGCCATTAATGGCTCGCAGCTGCCGCCTTCGCAAAAGAATCGGCCTCCATCAGAGCAAGCCACGTGGCTCAGAGATGTCTGGAGATTAACCCACCCTAACCCCTTAGACCCCTCCAGGCTGCTCTCATCAATGACAGACTGATGGGAGGGTATAAAAGCCAGGCCCCCCTGCCCCAAAGTGGCACCACATTGTCGTGTCTTTGTGCTCTGAGTTCTGGGTGGAGTCAGGCTGAGGACAACTTCAACTGGAGTAAGTCTTTGCTTACTTAGCACCCTGCCCCGTCCTGACCTTACTGCACCTCCTTTTCCAGTGAATCACTTGCCAAGAACCTCTATCTCAGTTTCTTCCTCTAAGACAATTAGTTTTTCTTACAATGTCCTCATTCCCTCACCCTTTCTTCTGAGCTCCTGTATAAGGACTGAGCATTATCCTATCACCACCTGTTCCTCCAAATATACCTTTAGACTATCAAACCTAATCATTGGGACGAGTAACAGAGGAGACAAGAAATGAATCCGAGCTGCTTTTCCATGAGCATAAATATAGGTATATGTTTTTTCACGTGCAAGTAGAGGCAACATTATTTAGACAAAGTGGTTTTCCCTGTAAAGGTATTCATTTTCATTTTCAGGAGCTGAATGCTTGTTTGCTACAAGTGTGAAACAAACAACACGGTAGAGGCGGGGGAACGGGGATGCTCTGGGCTGGGTGGTGGTGTTAAGCAGTAGTACCTCCTGAATGTATAATTTCGTAGTAAACTCCAGTAATCAAAATTAATTTTTCAACTAATTGTATATGAGCACAGTTGAAATATTCACTTGTTGCAAAAAATTATTTTAAGCTAATGT
The DNA here is from genome assembly GCA_004026545.1 of Mormoops blainvillei. Taxonomy (NCBI): domain Eukaryota; kingdom Metazoa; phylum Chordata; class Mammalia; order Chiroptera; family Mormoopidae; genus Mormoops; species Mormoops blainvillei. The sequence continues at coordinate 130,588 of PVJD01002968.1, read as the reverse complement.
TTTGCCACAAATCTATTATTTTAATTATTTTAATTATATCTGCTTCTTTGTCTATTTCAGTGGTAAAATTGTGTTTCATAATTTACTGAATGCTAAGTAAAAGAGCAAATGAAAAATGCTAATAAATAAAGAATGCAGTTTTGTATTATGTTTATATGAAGTTCAAGGACAAAAAAAACACAAACAAACAACCTGGGAGAAAGAAAGAAACACCAGCAGTTGTACTATTTCCTTGCTCCCTCTGCTTTGAGACCCTGTCTCAGGGGTCATCTTCCCTTGACTACATCTCTAGCTCTTCAGAGCGTCCTACTTAGATTTACCTTTTCCAGAGAGCTCCCCATGCTTCCAGTGGACTTTGGTTTTGTTTCCTGTGCCTGCTTTTCCAAGAAGTAGCCCTAACCAGGCCTTCCTTCCCTATATTTTTAAAGGGGCTTTTAGGAAACAACTCCTCAGCCAAAACTTGGACTAACTAGGTAATGGCAAATGATTACAACACTAACCTCTTCATTTTGATTCTTTTTTATCAAATGATAGCATATATTAAATTCCTGGGTAGAGAGAGCTTTCAATAATCAGGTAATTTTGAAGGTACCTATAAAATTTATATGCATATGACATACATCTAGAGAAGGAAACCCCAAAGTTATCCTCCAAACGTTATTCTATGTATGCTCAATTAGCCTCGTTTTGAATGTTATCAAAGTAGAATATGTACTCATTATAACAGTATTTACTTTGTTGTTTTTTAAAGGAAGTAGCTTTTATAATTATCCAAGTTTAATTTAATTTGTAGAGTAAATATAATTAGGAAGAGGATACTGCCTGGACAAAAAAGTGCATTTCTGCATTTTTCACAAATCATTCTGTCTAGGAGTAACAAGAGAATCTAGAATCATTGGTTCTGAACATCAAGGACTACAATGTTTGTCAGTTTTAGCGTCTCCTTCTTCCAGATAACTATGGACATCCTCTAAATTTTGTTAAAATTTTGTGGCTTAGACTTTAAAGCAGAAAAACATTAGAAATGTTTCCTAAAACTTTCACTGATCTGATCACTTGATTTAAAAAAGATCCCAATCTATTATAGAATTTTCTATTGCCTTCTTTAGTTTATTTATTTTTTGGTCCATTTTCTTTTTCCTTTCACTTCTATAGATTAAACATTCTCAAGATAATATGAATAAACCTATATCCAAAACAAAAAACACCTAAGAGAGTGTCATGAATATGGAGTTTCCTGATTTTTGTGTACTCTATCCTGTTAACAATGGATATTTATTATACTTTCTGACAGACAGTTATAGAGGTCATTACACATGCATCATAAGCATTTAATTCTGGGAAATAATTTTTAAAATATTCAGATGAAGTCAATGTTCACTTTGTAAAATGTGAACAAAATGAAGGTATTCTAAGACATTTTTAGAAATTCAGTTATACTCATGCCAAAATTGTATTTGTGATAGATGAGACTGATGTGTGTATACTCAACTAAATTGGCTTTAAAAATCATTTTTAAATAACTAAAATTCAGTAACTTTTAGCTTAATAGGTATTTTATGTATTAGCTATATTTTTAAACCTTTGCCTTTATGAGCCAAGTGGCTTTCATTTTAAAGACAGCCAATTACATTTACAACAAATTTAAAGACGCATAATGCCTTCCTATTTTTAAAGCTAGAATTAAATATAGGTATATGAATACACATATGTGTATATGTGCATATAACTTATATAAAATTAATTATAAAAATACTACAATAGTCCCTGTACTCAGTGTCTGCTACACCATAAGCACTAATCTTTGGATGCTTATACTTGCTCATTTCACCTCATATCAGTATTTTGATATGCAAGGTCTCCCCAGAGATATTCAGCCATGTAATATGAAAAACAGACATTTATCGAAGGAGATACAAGAAACAAGAAACAATGTATATAGAACAATGACACCTCAGTCCCCTTCAAAGTAGACATCTTGGGACCTCACACAGTTCTCCCAGTTGCCATCAGCTGCCCTACAATATTTTCCTGAATCTCATTGATAGTGTGAAATCTCTTCCCTTTCAAAGATGATTTTAGTTTTGGGAAAAGCCAGAAGTCACAGGGCGCCAAATCTGGGCTGTAGGGTGGCTAAGCCACCTCAGTGATTTGATGTTTTGCCAAAAAACTCTGCACGAGACTTGATGCAGGAGCAGGCCCATTGTTGTGACGAAGCTGCCAATCACCAGTTGCCCACAGCTGCAGCCTCCTTAATCATCCAAATAGTTTCCACAGAGGAATGTTCCAGCTTAACAAAATCTAAAGTGCAACAAAATTTGATGCAGAGTCGTTGCTCTACTCACTCAGTCCGTTTGAATGCGATAGCACACATGCTCACTCAACAGCGTCTACTGCCCCCACTGACTAGTACAGGGAAGTCATCATTGTTCACACATGCGCAATCCAGTCCAGTCTCCTTGGCTGCCAGGTTACATCGATGTCGCACAAACTGCTCTTACATTAACAATGGCTGGACTTTCTCTGGACCAACCTCATAGGTATGGTTAGCCCTGTGTTACAGGAGAGGAAATGAAGCCTCAGAGAATGTAGGTAAGTAGCCTAAGAGCACATGGCTACTGTGAAACAGTGCTACAAAAATTGGGGACCTTGTTCCTAGTACCCATTTAGCAATGCTACCTCATCACATCTAATACCTCCAGTTGTATCAAAATGAGCAAAGTGAGACTCTCAGCCCCTGCTCAGAGATGAAGGAACAGAATTATTCAGCAGGTACACACTTATTGACAATATGATAATAAGTTTTCTATTGATTTCTGTCATAGCAGCACATTTTTTAAATGATGTGATTTGTGAGGCACTTAGGACTAAAAAAAGAACATGGTACAAAAAAGGGTTCTGGGGATATGTAGTAAAAAATGTTATCATTCTATTTCCATTGGCTTAAGAATTTCCAATACAATCCATAAAAAAAAGCTATTTAATGAAAACATGGTGCTAAAACATAAAGAACAAGGTGTTTAATGCCACATCACTGGACAGATAACTGGACAAGAAGCTACCACGATCATAGAGGGAAGGAGAACCACTCAGGCACAACCTCTAATGAGGTGTCAGCAGTGAGAGTTGCTAGGAAACCACATCTGGAAAGTTGCCTTCTTGTGATGTGGAATCAGGGATGGGAATGAAATGAGTAGCCCCAGAGGCGGATGACAAAACTGCCCGTGTCTGTAAACAGAAATTCCACATTGATGTGTGTGCACAGTAAAGACTTGTTTGCACAGAAGTGTGTGTGCAGGAGACAAACACAGATTCCCTACACATAGTGACAGACAGCCCCCATAGTAGCATGTTCATTTAGTACAAAGAGTTGATATGGTTGGTGTGATACTTTTGTGTTAGGTATTTACTTATTTGCATGTTTTAAAATTAAAAGAAAATCCTTAAAGTTCTGCTCACCAAAGTGTATCTGGCTTGTCTTCTGTGAAGTCTAACCATGAAACTCTCCAGCAATAACATCTGACAGTATTCCCCTGGAGTTCAATTTATGGCCTTCCTCCAGTTCTGCAGGACTGTAAGGCCCACCTCCTCCATCTCCGTTTATGGGATTATTTTCTGGTAGTTATGTACTCTGAGAAATGTCAGCTTTGGAACCTAGAAGTATTGACAGAACCGAAGTCTCTATCCTTCTTGGTCATCATCCTTAGGTCTCTAAAGTTTGAGAACAGAGGACAGCCTAGAACTCTTTAAAGAAAGCGGTCAGAGAGCAGAAGACAAAGAAAACAGACTTCTGCTTATCCATTCATTATTAACCTTGCGCACTATGGACCTAGGAGCCTGACTTGAACTTGAATCTGGGTTAACTTAAGACAGAGTCAGAAAACCATTACAAACATGAAGACCAGAGTCATAGAATCTGCTGCTTCCCTTCCAGGAGGCTGAGGTCTTAACTGCCAGAGCGAAAAGTCCTACCTATTCAGTAAAAGGCTGGGTGAAGTCTGATCTGTAATAAACTTAATTCCAGGTTCCAGCTGGGTCAAGTTTAAGAGTTGGTAAAGGTCAAGTTAGGTCTGCAAATGTGTTTGATTTCTAGACCTAAATTCTTTTTCTTTCTGGGAACAAGGAAAAAGGTCACTTTCTCTCTTCTGAATATTTTAGGAATAAGCAGGTTTTAGAGTTTTGCAGGCTAAGCCACATGGAAGGTTTTTAGGCTATGGCGTCTTCATAGTTAGGTGGCCACACTGGTAGTAAAGGGAGCCCCAAACTTTAGTTATTTTTTGTCCTTGGTATCCTAGGCCAGTGCATCTATATTAGTGAGGAATTTTTAGATAATGTATTTTAAAAGTTGATATAAAGCCAAGGACAAAGGGTGCAAGGGAGGAGGTAACAGAACAGCAGGGATGTTGGGAAAGGACGCTTTCAGCTTAACTCATTGGTGTCTGGGGAGTCACAGGGATGAGCGCTCACTCCCAGCGGAGTTAGCACCTTTCTGCCATGATTACTCCCTACAGCTCCTCTCTCTTTCTTCTACCTGCCAACACCCACCCCATACCACCTCCGGGTCACAACTGTTTGAGCCCTGTATTCTAGAACGTTTGGGGCAAGTTGAAAAAGAAGAAAAAGATAAATCAATTGGACGGGGAAAGCTAGAGATTTCATGGGCTGTATCCTCTTTCGAACACCCATGTCAGAGTGACTGTGCACACACAGTCTTCTTTCATGCCTAGTACGTTTTTTAGAAGATATAAACACCGATTAGAAGAAATAAAGTGAGATGGCAAAGAAACGCACTAGATACCATGGCTTCTGGGGGCAACCCTTTGACATGCCCTTCTCTCACCCCCTGCCTGTCCTTCTGCAGCACAGTGAGAAGCTCCTCACTGCGTTCATGGGCCCTGGTGGTCTCTCATGCCTATCACACTGTGTTTTATTGTTGGCTGATATAGTTCTCTCAGCTGGACGGTGAGCCACCTACAGCCAGCACAACTGTGTTGTCTGCTGTGTGCCCCTGGGTGAGCTGTACAGCATCCTGTGGCTTCCAGTGTCTTTGGGACATTTCATAGCAAATAGTAAAGGATGGAATGCAGGAAGCATGTAGGAGGAATACGGAAAGTATGTGATTATTCCACTAGAAACTCATAATAAAGTCATTTGACTCATTATTATATTTTATGTGTTTAAGTCTATAATGATGAGCCTATTTTTAATGGTATAAGTAGTTAGTGGCTAGAGAGATAAAGGTAAATAGTTTCTGTGTTATTAAAATGCCACAGCCAAGTGTGCGTATCAATGGAAAAGTGAATTCGTAATGATCTTAAAGTGACCCAGTCAGAGAAATTAAACTAACTAAACCAACTCATTCATTTTAACCACTTTACCTTTAAAATACTGAATCATATATCTGGTTCTGATACCCTTCAAGCCAAAATAGCCAACATTACAATATTAACACAAATTAATTATAATATATGTCCATCAAGATTATTCCTCAGAAAGTTCATTCACTATGACTCAACATGGATTTACATGTTGAGATTGAGGTCTGTATTTGATTATTTTTACAGGAAAAAATCTAAATCCAAAAACACCTCATTGGTTCAAATAATATGAAATACAGTGAAACTTCAGCACATTAAAAACTTTGGAGGGTCCTCTACTATTGCAGCAGAATTCAAGCCAAACCCCAAAACTTGGCTAAAATCACATTTTTACCACTCTCATTTTCCTCAAATAATAACTCTTCAGGAAATGCAGTATCTATTAATAGCTGTGAGCAGGTTAACTCTTCCCAAAGAAGTTATATATATATATTTTTTTTTTGATGTCATGTATTTAAAGCTATTGGTAAGCTTATTTCAGCTCTGAAAAAACCATTTGGTCTAGAATTGTATATACTTCCCCATAGGAGAGTAAACCCTAACCCCCCCCTTTTGTCCTCCGTTACAGAAAACAATAGATGTGCAGCTTCGAACGCAGCGTCCTGCGCCAGGTGCCTTGCGCTCGATCCAGAATGCGGATGGTGTGCTCAAGAGGTGCGCCTATTTTTCTTAGTCTTTTCTTTCTTTCTTTTTTTTTTTTCACTCTTTGCTGTTTTTCTCACAGTTGCCCTCTTTCTAGCATAACTTCATTGCCCTGACATTCTGTGCCTTGAAGGTATGTCAGGAAAAAAAATACTAAGGAGCATCAGGAAATTTTATTTGGTTTCATGCTTGGAAGCAGCATATCTGACTGCATATAAAGTATAACCATTTTATTAGGAAAATTATGGTAATTTTGAAATAAAGTGCAAACCATTTTATGTTTTCCATCTGTTCCATAGAGAAAATTGGCAAACACAGATAGTAACTTTCGCTAGGTCAGAAGGCTTTGTGTGAAATTCTTGCTGCAGCTTGGGGCATTAGGTTATATATCCAAGTTGGATCATTGTCTTGTACTTGCTTATTAAAGAAAAGCAAGCTAATTTATTGGTCTATTTTATTTGTTTTTATTTCAAATACTTGGGGATAAGTGATTTACTCTATCATAACACTGTGCGTCAATTCTTTAGTTCCTTATGAGAAATGGGGGGGGGTGCTTTTCTTTCACATGTGGTGCTGTTCATGTGATATTGTGTACATCTAAATTCTGTGGAATGGAAAATACATCAGAAATGTTTGTTGTTCGAAATTAGTGTTTTATATTCTAATAAGAGAAACATATCCAAATTACTTCTTAGTAAAATATTATAATGCATTCCTCCTTTCTTGGCTCTAAAGTTGTTTTATGAGCATTGCTGTTGGTGATCTCCAGTCAGAACTACCTTATGTAAGAAGTTGCAATGAAGAAGCCATCTGCTAATTTGTTCTTTCTTTTATGAGTCTGCCTAGGTAATTTCGCCTTTATTTTATGTAGCCTCTGAGAGTGGAAGCAGACAGATCTTTAATGGCCTTTCACTTGACATGAAGAGAAATTTCTAGCTTTACCTCCTCTAATTTAGCTCAAAAACTGCACCTACCATGCTCTTTCCAACCTCTCCTATTACTGCTTGCTCTTATGCATCTCCCAAGAGGAAGAAGAAAGATAAAAAGTAGCACAGGATGGTGGACATTACTTTCTTCTATGAAGTGAGGCATGGGAGGTTTTCACAAAACAGTAGTCATGCCTGAAAGTAAGCGCCCCTCCCAGTGACAGACTCAAGGCTCCCTGAATGTAGACTGGGTTTTATCAGCGGGAAAATGAGATGTCACTCAAAACTAAGAAGTGCTTTACCAGAGCCCATGGAGCCAAACAATGTTATAGAGAGGACAATCCCAAAGTTTCTAGGGCCAATCTCATTTCTTCCACTTCCTACGAGCCAAATGACCACACAAAATTCACTCCATTCTCTGAGCCTCCTTTTCCCCATCTCTATAATCTTGATTTTAGAATTTACTGCCAGGTTTTTCTGTCAAGAATGTGTCATGGCTTGATATTTCCTGACCCTAACCCAATACTGCATTTTAGATTTTTACTGCATCACTAAGGAAGAGAGTCATGACGTCTGTGCCAGCTTGATATCAATTGCTGAGAACTTTAGTGAGTGTTGTTCAGAAGAACTTTCAAAACATGGTTCGGAAACCCAGTTTTCAGCTAAATGCACCATGCCAGCCACATAGAAGTTCTAGTTCCAGAGGAACCCCTTCTCCATCTCACCTCTGCTAGCACAAAAAAATCTGGAGGGTCACAGTCGTAGGAGTCTCAATGTCAGTCCTGCTAGGGGAAGGAGGGACTTTTGAGAGGAATGGTTGGTCAAATGGAAGGAAGTTAGACAAGAGGGAAAGCTAGGTGGTTATCAGAGCAGGAAAGACAAACTGGGTTTGCTGTTGGTCAAATCCTTATAAGGGTATCTCAGAAAACATTCATATATGATGACTTGGCTGTTCATGTCTCCAAATATTCTATGTAGTAATGGGTGGGCTAATTTATAGACTGAAAAGCAGGCTCTGAAATGAGATCACCTTGGACTCTGATCCTACTTCCATCTGTTTATAACTGCATAAACGTGGACATGTTAACCACTCTAAAACTCAGTTTTACCTAGCTCTAAAATGGAAATAGTAACTGCACCTATGTTGTGAAGATTAAGTGAAACAGTATGTGGGAAGCATTTGGCAAACAGATGTTGCCTACGAAACAGGAGTTGTTATTATAAGAACTTTGGTGAGACTCTGGAGCAATTCAATGAGGCTTAGGAAAATCAGAGACTTGCCTGTGTTGAGGCAAGTCTACGTTCTCTTCCCTAAGCAACCAGTGTTAGGACTCAGAAGGAGCTGTCCACTTCCTATAGGCTGACCTGACATCATCAAGAGAAAGAATGTAAGGGTTAATTGTGAAAGATCAGCCACCTCTTAGGCATACACACAACTGACGTCTTTTATGCCACAGTCAGCAAGGGTGGAGGGACAGGGAAGGAAGGTGCTGTTTTCTCTGTTCATGATTAGAAGAGAGAAACAGTAACAAATTAAGCCTGATTCATATAGTTTTCAAAGCTGGTCAAAAGTAAAAGAAAAGCTGAAGGTGTTCATCACCATGAAACCAGTATTATAAGCAATGTTAAAGGAACTTCTTCAAAAAGAAGAAGAAAAAAATAAAAATATATAAACAAGAAAATATCGCAGAGAAAAAAATTCTACTGACAAAAACAAACACATAATAGCAGTGGATCAACCAACACTAAAGCTAGTACAAAGGTTAAAAGGCAAAAGCAGGAAGATCATGTGTAATTACAACAGTAAATTAAGGGATACACACAAACACACAAAAGAAGTAAAATATAATGACAAAAAACCCATAAACATGGAAGGGGTGAATAAAAGTGGTAGTGATTTTAGAATGTGTTTGAACTGAAGCGACTGTTAACTTAAAATAGACTGCTATAAACATAGCTTGGTATATATGAAGCCTGTGGAAACCACAAACCAAAAATCTGCAAAAGATGTACAAGGAATAAAGAGAAAGGAATCCAAACACAACACTACAGAAAGTCATCTACATACAAGAAGAGACTGAGAGAATATGAAAAGAACAGAGCGCTACAAAAACCATGAGAAAACAATTAATAAAATGACAATAAGTGCATACCTATCAATAATTTCTTTAAATGTAAATGGATTAAATGGGCCAGTCAAAAGGCCAATGCATAAAGAAAAAAATGGTACATGTATACAATGGAATAATACTCAGCCATAAAAAGAATGAAATCTTACCACTTGGGCCAACATGGATGGACCTAGGGGGCATTGTCCTGGGTGAAATGAGTCATACAATGAAGGGCAACCACCATATAATAGCACTTAGATATGGAATTTAAAAAGCAGAATTTAAAAAAATAAATAAAACAGAAAGAAACTCATAGATGCAGAAACAAACTGATGGTTCCCAGATGGGAGACTGTTTGGAGGCCTGAGTGAAAAGGGTGAAAGAATTAAGAAGTACAAATTGGCAGTTACAAAATGTCACAGGATGTAAAGTACAGCTTAGGGAACATAGTCAACAATACTGTAATAACTACATGTGGTGTCAGATTTGTTGGGGTAATCACTTCATAAGTTATATAAATATCTAACTACTATGGTGTCTATCTGATACTGATATAACATTGAATATCAGCTGTAATAGATTATTTTTTTAAGTTTAAAGAAATTTTATTGGTATCTTTTTTCTTTAGTATTCATGGCCTGAAGCTAAATTAATGATCAGTTAATTGTAAGCTCTTCAGCTAAGAGACTATTATGACTTTTAAGTAAAATTAAACCTAGGACCATATAGTAGATAAAATAACTAATACTATGAATGACAACTGTATTATAAATAACAAAGTGTTGAAAACCTCTCTGTGTGTTCTCTTTCTATTTTCCCCTCCCTCACCTGTCTCTCTTTTTTACTTTTTGTTGTTGTTAGAAAGATTGCTAGAAAATTTATACAGAATATACGAGGACTGTTCAGAAGGTATCCAGCCACCTAATACGAAAAACAGAAACATTTATTGGAGAAAATACAAGATACAAGAAACATTGTACACTAGGACAATGATACCTCAGTCCCCTTCAAAGTAGGCACCTTGGGACCTCACACAGTTCTCCCAATTGCCATCAGCTGCCCCGTCATATTTTCCTGAATCTCATTGACAGTCTGAAATCTCTTCCCTTTCAAAGGTGATTTCAGTTTTGGGGAAATCCAGAAGTTGCAGGGTGTCAAATCTGGGCCATAGGGGGGCTGAGCCATCTGGGTGATTTGAGGTTTTGCCAGAAACTCTGCATGAAACCCATCGTGATGAAGCGCCAATCACCGGTTGCCCACAGCTGTGGCCTTCTGAACCATATGAATAGTTTTTGTGGAGGAATGTTCAAGCTTAAGGCAAAATTGGAGGCAGATCTGTCACTCTAGTCGCTCAGTCATTTTGAATGCGATGGCCACACAGTACACATGCTCACTCAATGGCATCTACTGCCCCCACTGCCTAGTACAGTGAAGTGGTCATTGTTGACACATGCACACTCCAGTCCACTCTCCTTGGCTGCCAGGTTACATCCATGTTTTGCAAACCATTCTCATTATATTAATAATGGCTGGACTTCTTCTGGACAGACCTCATATACTCAATTTGCCTACATTCTTGTGTAGCATGTTAATCTGCCATTCTATATATTTTACGTTCTCTTTCTCTCTGTGGTACATTAAAGTAATTGAAAAATATTTAAGATAGATTCTTATTAATATCACCTAGTTTAATGTCTCATGTTTCTTTTTAACATACGTGAAAGACTTTACCAGTTTCTCTTCCTCTTCCGGCTGATATGTCAGATACAGGTTGTGACTGCATACCCAGGCATTTAGAGTGCCGTCCTGGAGCATAGTTACATTAAAATATGATACGGTCCTGGCCGGGTACCTCAGCTGGTCAGAGCATTGTCCCGATACGTTACGGGTTTGATCCAGGTCAGGGCACATGCAAGACTCAGCCGACAAATTCATGAACAGGTGGAGCATCAGAGTTGGTGTCTCTCTCTCTCTCTGTCTCTTTCTCTTCCTTCCTCTCTCTTTAGAATCATCACTTTTTAAAAAATGATACAAAGGACATTCCCTGTCAAAAGGAAAATGATAGAATTCTTTCATTTCTGTACAGAGTGCCAAGTTCGAATGTCAAAAGAACTCAGTAATGAGTAGGAGAAAGCACTTTTCTCATTGGTCTCCCCAGATTATTACATTAAATGGGCGAAAGTAATAACTGAAGAAAAGCCAACCAGGGTGACTTCAACAGGGGCTTTTCATTCCAAATGGGTTACGTTTTTTTTAATATAAAGTAATATATTTTAGAAAGAATAGGATACTTAAGTTATATAATAAACACAATGAAACACTTTTGAGGAAATTTTTACATAACATAGAATTTCCATAACTATAATATAAATTCAATTAATAACCCCCAAATAACTAAATTTATACTATAGAATTTGATGCCAAAGTTAACAGCTCAACATTTGATCCTAGGACATTTTTTAGTTTATTGGGGTGACACTGATGAACAAAACTGTACAGGTTTCAAGTGTACAACTCAAAACATTATCACCGAGCAGGTTTTAGATACAGACAATTGAAGCATAAGTTTGCTTGAGTATTTCTTATAGGAAAAGTAAAACATAAAACATAAGAATTAGAAGAAATTAAAATACCACAAAACACCAAAAATTAAACGGGTGTGGCCTCAAATTCCTTTCTTTTACACAAAGTGGAAAGTAGGCCACAGTGGACAGGGGCGGCATTCCATTCTTTATTTTGATGCCATGGTCTTTTCTTCCCATTTCAAACCTAATTGTCAAATTGGCGATATTTTTATAACTTTAGGTTTTTTTTTCAACAGAAGTTAGCTACTTTATTCTTATTATTATTATTTCTGGCCCCTGCATTGGCCTCCTTATTGTTCCTTGACCAACCCAGACATACTTCTTTCTGCCTGGGGCATTTACACAGTGTGTTCCCTCTTCATGTAGTTTTTTTTTCCTCCAGAAATCCCTGTAGTTTCCTCTCTGATGTTTCACAGTTTTGTTGTAATGTCATCTGACCATCCTATTTAAAAATGCAAACAACATTCCATCTCCTTTTCACATTTTTTAAAAATTTTTTAAATTATAGTTGGCATATAATATTAGTTTCATGTGCGCAACACTGTTTTTACGGTGGAGTAAAAAACAGCCAGGCTGATTTAGACATTGCACAATAATTGAGACTATTTGGCCTATTTCGGCAGACTGCTTTGACATTTAAAGGTCACATGGCATAGCTTGATGTATAGTTGCAGTGAATTAACCACACTCCCTTCTTTTCCACTCTGTATACACAAATAGAAAAATCCCTGGCTGAAAAGAAAACTCGGAGTTATTTGTACTTTGTTCCTTTGCTGACCTGAAGGCTTGGGGTTTTTACATCTGTAAAGCACATGTGGCCCTTGGTCTGCGTCCTGTCATGTGAGCATGAATGAGCACATATTCCAGGCTCTGAGACAGGTGGGATTCCCCCTACCCCCATCTAGCCTGAGGCTTTCTGAAGGAAAGTTACACACATGAAAGTAGGATATGCCACCTTTTTCTGAGGAGCTCCAAGTTGTTTATAAACCAAATCTCAGATTCAGTTCCTCTATGTTTTATCAATACATAGGATGAATTTGGATACATGAAATTAAGGCTTTGAACATTTTAAACTTAGAGCTTAAAATCTAGGTGTATGGTCAATAGCAAAGTAAATTGAATTTTTATGTTTCCATAAAGTCATTTGCCAAATGAAATCTGAAGGTCTTCAATGAAAAGGAAATGTTCTTTATTATCTTTAAATTATATTTATATTATAAGTGTACTCCACATTCTAAGGATCAGAACTGTGAAGGGTCACATAGGAAAATTTTTTAAGTTTTGTGCACTACCCACTGTCTGTGTTGCCTGTTCTTTTTTTATTGTTTTATAGCATTTCAAAAATGTGAAAAGAATTTTTTATTACTAAAGCCATACAAAAACAGGCCATGGGTTGTATTTGTCCCACTGTTCCTAATTTTCCAACGCTTGTTCTAAACTGAAATGCAAATTAAATTAAAATCCTTGTATGAATTTTTTATATTGCCTACCACCATCCCATCTAATTACTCTCCACTGCCAGGGATGTCCCTGTTCATAATTAGTGAACTCATATTCAGCTAATATTAAACTTGATCATCTCCATAACCCTATGACAGTCTGTGCTTCCTCTAACTTTAATGCTGATGATAGTTACATTTACCTACTTAATGGGAGAATTCACCGATGGTCTGTCGACTCTTTGATGACAGACACTCTATCTTGTTCCATTCTGTATCCTCAGCACCTAACAAACTTCTGTCTCTGAGTAAGTATTCAATCAACATTCTTTGAGTGAATAATTAATCGACAGTTAATCCATTTCTCTGAATCAGCTGAACTAAAGGAGGAATGACTGAATGCCAGATCAAAATAGCCACCTCCAGGAAGATCACTGGGGAAATGTCTAGCTAATGTGTAAGCAATTATCACAAATAATTCAGGCCAACATTATCTATAATAAAGTATATTTCTATACTTTTCAATATATATCTTGTTCTTAGGGAAAAAATCTGAACGGTTACATGAAGAATGAAAGTATCAGTTTTTTCCCTCAGTTAAGAGAAACTAAATTTTAAGGTTGCTCCACTAATTCCAAGTTTATTGGATAAACATCAACTAGTCAGTGCCGAGTGGTAAGGAAAGTTCTAGATTCACCTGAAAAATCAGGAGAATTTGAGTTGCCATCTCCTCTCCCTGCCTCATTGTGAGCATCGATTATCCTTGGCTTATTGAATTTCTGTTGTGTGAATAAGAAGTTGGCAGATTTCACAGTCTAATAAACATAGATTTCCAATTCATTCTCTTATGAATTTTCTGTACCTAATTAGGCATGGGACTTTGAAGACTTGCTCTCATATTCCAAACATAACAGCATACAATAAACCCACCAGTCGAGTCCTTTGAGAATGGAGGCTTCCACTTGGAACTGCTGAATGGTCTATTTTGGATAAGTTCTCTTTTGGAGCAGCCTTTCCAAAGTAAAATATTTTGAAGGAATTAAGTTGGTATAATTTTACAGTGATCAGTTAACAACATTTAAAGTGCTTGGTTTAAACCTCTTTAATATGCATTTTCTTCTTTTTAAATAAGATTTAGAAATTAAAGCTTTACTTAAGACAGATTTGCCAGTACGCTTATTGGGAACATGCAGCTGTTTTGAATCGTTGCATAATTTGTGTAATATTAGAAGATGGCTTCTTTGCAATATTTGTAATGTGATTTTCTTTGGTTATAATTAAGATGATATGCCTAAAAATGTCAGTGATTTTCCTTCTTTTAAACAGGATTTCATTTCAGGTGGATCAAGGAGTGAACGCTGTGATATTGTTTCCAATTTAATAAGCAAAGGATGTTCAATTGATTCAATAGAATACCCATCTGTGCATGTAATACCAAGTGAAAATGAAATTAATACCCAGGTGACACCAGGAGAAGTGTTGGTCCAGCTGCGTCCAGGTTTGGTGATTTCCAAATAAATCTATGATGAGTTTTTAATTTGAAATTACCTTTAGTTTCATTTGCTCGTATTTAATATTCTGTGGCAGGCAATATTGTTATAGTGAAAATAACAGTAGGCTCAGAATCAAGTAATCAGAATTCTAGTCTTTACTGTGCCTACAGTTCTCTAGTTGTGTGGCCTCAGACTCTGCAAACCTGACCACACTCTACTACAATAACGTTGTCTCCAGACTTGATCACCTTGCAGTGTAATTGTGTTCCTGCTCCACTGTGAGCTCTGGAGGAAAGAAAACATATCTTATTCCACTCCATTTCTCCAACGCCTAGCAGAGTGCTGGCATACAGTAAACATTCCATAAGTAGTTGTTGAATTCATTAGTAGAATAATTAATTAATAAGAGACATGAATTAAGCTAAGTTCTTAGAGCCTTTGTGATAAACTTTTAGACACAAAACTACAGTTCATAATTGCCAGGATAACTTGAGCAGTTTTGTCATGGCCCCTGAGATTAATACACACTTTTCCTCCCATAATTATCTTGTATTTGCCGTTTCATCATATTGTATTCCAGAGTTTGGCATATGTAGTAGGCCACTAGAAACTATTAATTTTCCTCCAGTGCTAGAGGATCCCAGTGTACAGCCTCATATGGCAAGATAAGTTCAGGTGCACAGGGATGCATCACTCAGTTAGATGCTTTTGGTTTAACCGGCATGCAATTGGCCTTCGAGCCTTCATTATTTCATTCTGGGTGATCTTGTCCTGTCATTAAAGTTTAAAATAACCATTACTGACATACAGCCTCCCTATTCCAAAGCTGAACCATTTCTTCCACACTCTTGGGTTACCAGATAAACAAAGTCCATTTCTTTTTTGGCCCTAAGTATATTCCAAACTTCCAATTAAAACAGTGCTCTTCACCATACAAAACAATTAATATGGCACAGTATGGACACATATGAGCAACAGTTGGAAAGGGACACACAAAAAATGAAAATAAGATTGTGATGCTTGCCACCTTCTATTGCTGCCATAACAAAATGCCATACACAAGGTGCCTTAAATAAGAAATTTATTTTCTCAGAGTTCTGGAGTCTAGGAGGTCCATTTCAAGTTGCTAGGTGGTTCAGTTCCTGAAGAGGAAGAGGGCATGACAGGGGGGGAGAGAGAGAGAGAGAGAGAGACAGGGAAAGAGCTCTCTGGTATCTCTTCTAATAAGGGCACTAATACCATCAGAAGGGCTCCACGCTCATAACCTCATCTAAACCTAATTATCTCCCAGAGGCCCATCTTCAAACACCGTCACACTGTGGGCTAGGACTTCAACGTATCAATGGGGGAGACACAATTTGGTCCATAGCGCTTGCCGTATATGATGATATTTTCAAAGGCCATAAAATATTTTTAGAAATTAGTCATATTTTAGATAAGAAAACTGAATTCCAAAAAGTAAAACTGCTTTTGTAGGCCAATATCTCTGAGCACCGTGCAATAAAATTTGAAATCAATACAACGGGATGAAAAAATATTAAATCACAGATAAACTAAGAAAAGCTTCTCCTAAATAAATTCTGTCTCCAAGAATAAATCACAACGGTAGTCATAGACTGTTTAATAATAACAATAATAACATCAACACACATCAAAATATATGGGATGAGACTGTAGTTGCTCTCAGGAAGATTCAAACTTTAAATGCTTTTATTATTAAATAAGAATGAACAAAAATTACCTAAGTATCCAAAAAAAAAAATACAGGAACAACAAAAACAAAATTACCGTAAGAAATATAAGTAGGAATTCATAAGTTAAGAATAAAACAAAATTAATGAAAGGTAAAATGGAAATAAAAAGTAAAATGAATGTAAACCCAAGGACTGGCTCTTCGTAAAGCCCAATCAAATAAATAAACTGTTGGCAAACCTAATTAAGAAAAGAGGACAAAACACATATAAACTAATTATACAGACTATAACCAGAGAAACAAATAATGGGGAAAAAACTTTAAGAAAATATTAAACAAAGACCTCTGGTAAAATGTATAAATCTTAATGACATTGATAATTTTATAGAAAAATATATGATTAAAAACTGACTCAACAAGAGGGGAAACCCTAAAAAATTTAAGAAATAAGAAGTTAAGAAGATATAAGAAGTACACAGGAAGCTTGTATGTTATCTGTATCTAATTAATGACCATATCCTTTTAAAAGGTCCTTTTAAAAAATATTTGAAGATCTGAAATTATTAATAGAAGGTGCATTTTTATGGGTTTGTTACATTTAAATTTATACACTGAAATGAATTTAGCTTGTCCCTTTTTGTAGATATGATAGTAGTTGCATCCTCCCAAGACTATAAGTCAACAGTTAAAAAACTGGAAAATTGTTTCAGTGCTGTTTCCATAATGACAACGATAATGACAGCAATGACAGTAATGGCGAGGAGGCAGGAGAGAAATGGGCTTGAGGGATAATGGGGAGGTAGTGTCCTTAGGGGGTGATGACTGGTGATGAGCGTGGGTGCACATGGCCTCTGGCTCAAGTGGCTACGCAAGATGGGGAAGGCTGCCCTCTGTGGAGGGGCTGGCAGTGAGTTCACATGGGGACTACTGAGGCTGAGGTGGTGACTCATCTCTATGAGGCTGAAGTTCAGGGCAGAGATACAGGCTAGAGATAGAGACATGGGAGACATCATCATGAGATGGCAAGGGCAGGTGGTGTGGATGAGCTCATAGGTAGTAGAAGAGAAATACTTTCATGTTTGTCAGTCATCATGGGGCTTGATTTTATTCAATTTCCCAGTACTGTTTGAATTTATATATGCAAATTAGTGTAACTGTCCAATGTGTGTAAGTCATCTTTCCAACATAGTTATGACAAAACTATATTTTATAATCCGCATTTATAGCAAATAGTCATTAAATTAGATTTATTTAGTTCATTTAAATAATGCACTGTGACATCAAAGACATGCCAGCTTTGGGGCATGATATAAAAAGCTTATTGTACCAACTCTGGATATAAGGAAACATCACCCATCATAATGTGCAAAAAAAGTCTTTTCCACCATAATAAAGACTTGAGGGTTTGATATAATGCCTACCTAAGTGTAAAATGTATTTATCCCCTAATTGATTTTTATTTATTTGATTTAGTTATAGATAATCACTTTATTCTTTTCTGATAAAAATTCATGACGTTCAATGTAGCATCTATTAAGAATTTTTAAAAATGTTCATGGATATTTTTATTACATCACATATTGAGTAAATTTTTAAAAGACTGTTAGTGTATGTACATAATAATCAATGTTATAATGAGATTTTAAAATGACATTTTCTTTTATGTTTCACTTCTTAAACTATACTTTATTATTTTACCTGTCAATCTTGTGGAAACATAGTAACAGAACAGAACTAGGTCACTGATCCTAGCAGGTGTTCCCTAAGAATACTGAGATGGAAGCTGTAGGAAGCTAGAAGACAGAAAAGAACTTTCTGATTCTGCTTCAGAGTAATGCAATGTATATGATAAGGATTAGTACAATCTATACTTCACTAATTCAGAAAATATTTCAAATTGTGATTCTTTTTCATGTTGAAAAGAAAAAAAGTCCCTTATTTAATGTAGCTTAATTTAAAATAAAAGATTTTTCAGGTATTCTTTTTTAAATCAAATTTTTTTCAAAAAAACATAAAAATATAGAAATTATGCATTCCCCCCCCTGACCCCTACACATATACCCCATTTTACCCACAACAAAAATTCAGAATTGTGCTGCAGTCTGTGCCCTGCTATTCAAACCAGTCTCGTTCTTGGGACGTCTCGTTCCCTTGCCCAAGTATAATTAATAGTAATTGGCTGCTCTTTCTTCCTGCTACACTTTTACACATTCTGTTATGGTTTTTCAATTTCATCTAAGGCAGAACATTTTAAAATTATCTTTTCTTAATGTCCAGTCATATTTGTTGCAGCCAGTACTTCAGAGATGTTCACACCATTATCTGAGTGATTCAAAGTCATACTAACAACTTTTAATTAATTCTTTGGGCTATTCAAACCAATACTGGCAATAGCTCTAAGTAGGTCTCAACTTTCCTCCAAGTCCTCTTTCTTATTCTGTGCAATAGACTCACTTCTTCTTCCCTTTGAAGTTAATGAAGGAAACAAGGATCTGAGCCTTTAGAATCTCAAAAGGTATGAGGATGAAGCTTTCCTGGAGATAACAATATACCTGGTAGTGTAAACATTTTGCGGCTAGATGATGCTCTTTTCCTCTTAAAGAGAGGCGCTATTTAAGTTCTTCCTAAACTGTGGGAAAGAAACCATGGATATTAGCTTCTTACTGTCATAAATATGAGGCCTTTTGAAAGGCTACATAAAAATGTGCTTCAAATATTGTCTAGTTAAAAAAAATTTATAAGTAGCTATGCATGTACCAAACCCAGAGGCTTCAGAGATGAATAAACAGTTCTCACCCTAATGGTGCTTAGACTCTAGTAATAGTAATGGCAATAATTACTAACATCGAGTGAGGCCAGGATTGGCTTCCTAGGCTATGAGCAGCTGGTGTGTGTTGCGGGCCCCTGCATGGCTGCCATTTGCTTGGAGCTCCCTGAATAGCTTAGGCCTCCAAGGACTGTGTTTTGCTGATGCTTCACAGACTCTGCCTGTTGCCTGAGATAACCAACAATATAACAACCTGCAAAATGTGCATAACTGGTTTATTTTGCAATGACTCTCTACAAACATACCACCATTCATCTTTAGACAGAGCCCTGATAAACTGCAATGATCCACCAAGATGAAAATACCATGTGGCCAGTGCCTAAGGCCTTCGGCCATATGTCCGAGGCAATGATTAAAAAACATCTACACAATTTGCTTAAAGAAAAATCTTTCAATACTGCCCCACACATTAAAGACCAAGCTCCTTCTCATGAACCACTCTCCCCAATTATACTCCATTTCTGTTTTTCATCGATCTAACCCTGGCTGCCAGATTCTATCATTCTCCTGAACTGAAACTCTCTACTCAAATTGCAGGATACTGCCAGATGGCAGGCTTTTTCATCAGATAACCGAAAAGCAGAGCCTCTCTGGAGGCAGCCCATCTCCTAAATGGAAGGAGTGAGAGAGTTGGCTGGGCCGGGCGATACCCGCCCAATTTCTCCTCCCAGACTCTTGGGCCGAAAAATTTGGAGTGTTACAGTAGAGGGGTTTCCTCCACTTGATGGCAAATTAGGGATGAATAAATAGCCCCTTTCTCCCATAACTATGATGTGTCAGAAAAAAGAAATGTTACTATTTTGAATACATTCCTTCATCTGGCCGAAAAACATCTGATCTGTGAAATAATTTGAGAAAATATTGCTACTTTTAAGCACATTAAGACTGAAAATATGATTTGACAGATTAGAGGATTCCTTTAACAGGTAGATGAGGCTACCAAAAATGTATACAGTATACAAATCAGTATTGATTAAAATTTTTTTTCCACTCACAGTACCCTCTATGGACAAATGATGACCTACAAAACATTTGTTTTATTATTTACAAAAGTAAAATTCACCAAGTATTTGAACTGATAACTTTTCACCATCTCCTTCAAAAAATTAAATACCAAGCTGCCAGGTCTGCGGGGTTGTCCTTGGATGGTGCCCACAATTCCCCTTGTGGTGATGCCCTTCTCAGCTAGTTCCCTTCCTCTGCGATGCCTCATCAATATGTTTATTGAGAACCCAGTATGGGCTGGGCAAATGCTGTCCCCTGCAGTGCCCAGGTCCTCCGTGTGGCACTGCTGGGCACTCTTCTTTAAACCACTACCTCATTCCTTCTATCATCTAACTGCTAAGAAGAATCTCATCACATAATTCTTGACGAGGTAATAATTATTTTGAATAGCTTAATGTACTTCTCAGTAACAGGGTTTTCACAGCTCATATGTAAACATGCCTTAACCCAAAAGGATGAATTTATACCTGCATCCAATAAGAGGTGATTTTTCTTAAGATACCTTTCTGGTTTTCTTCAAACCTGAAGGCCAACTTCAAACAAACACAGCCCCCTGCTCTCTTGTGAGGCAGAATGCCGCTCGCTGTCTTCTGTGCTTTTCTCGATACAAGAAATACACGTTCTCATGGTAATAAACACATTCCCTAGTACATTTATATTGAGCTGCTCCATTTGGTATTATTTCTCTCTGCCCTATAGAATTGTGAGAAATGCATCATAGATGTTGGAAACTCATAATTTGGATAGTTTGCGAATTGCCTTAAAATTATTCCAGAATATTCCGAATTTCACCTAGTATACACAAACCTGTGATAATTGTTCTATGTCTAAAATACAACTGATTCATTGACAGCATCTCCTGAGATATTTAAAGTAAATACATGATATTTGTCTTTCTTTGACCTAGGAGCTAAAGCTAATTTTATGCTGAAAATTCATCCTCTGAAGAAATATCCTGTGGATCTTTATTATCTGGTTGATGTGTCAGCATCAATGCACAATAATATTGAAAAACTAAATTCCGTTGGAAATGATTTATCTAAGAAAATGGCGTTTTTCTCCCGTGACTTCCGTCTTGGATTTGGCTCATATGTTGATAAAACAGTCTCACCGTACATTAGCATCCACCCAGAAAGGATTCATAATCAATGCAGGTATCTTGTGTTTGATGTGGATTTCATAATGCTAAATAAGATTTTGTCTTATAAAATTTCACTTTGTTTTTACATAAAGGAATCACTAAATTTTATATTTTTGTTTTATTAAATAGGAAGTGAAAATACTTGGAGGGGAACTTGTATGTTCTTATCTGAAAGCAGATTATCCGTAGCTTTGGCTTTTTATTTTATATTTTTTTAAAAATATCATTCACTTCCTGTCACCAACAAAACACAAATAATATGAGTATTTTTGGACAAGCTTCCAATAATTAGGCTACCGTGTATATAAATACCTCTTTGAAAATTCTGTGTTTATCCTTTTTCATGGCTTCAAATTTGTTGAATTAAGGTTTGTCGAATTTATAGTATGTACGTTGCCAGTACTGCATCTATCTTCCCGTTACTGCATTGTGACTGTTTATAACATTGTTGCTTATGATGTGACTTCACAGAAAGCTCAGCTCGCACATGGATATAGGTCCAAAGACGAGAATCTGCCGGCTAGAAAGAGCCCTTTTTCTTTTCATTTTGGAAGTGTAATTTTAAATAGCATGTGCCCCACTGTGAAACAAAAACTGACTTTAAAAATACAAGTTTCTCACGCAATATTCTATAATTAGCCTGTTGAATTTTCAAAGAGAAATATAAATGTTTAGTTCTTCTTTTATAAAACATTTCATTTTAACATCTCTGTTCCTACTTCCATAAATTACCCAGATCACTTCACAGTACACACTCTAATTTGCCAAAACATGTCTGCTGCACTGGGGCAGGACCGAAGCGTCTGCCTGCGCCCTATGCACCTGAGGAGTGACTCTCACTTTTTGGGACATCACGGAATTCTCGAAGCCATTTTAGTGAACTTTGAATGTCCGTCAATAATTGCACACCAAGCATCACTTTTAAAAATAGCACAATAATTTAAAATAATCTAACAATAGTATACAATTTTAACTAAATTCCTAAAAAAAATTTCCCAAGACTTGTTTTTCAGCTGCTCCACGGTCAAATGTGATAGGAAACCACTATAAATTCTTATCTCTTCTTAAAAATTAACACTACATGTTAGCATAATAAAATCCCTTTGGTGTCCTATATTATATAAGGAACATGTTTATCTTCTTTACTTTTTGCACACCAAACTGTTATATTCCTTTTCCCTAGTTGCAAAGAAATATTCACCAATATTGAACTTTTCTCTGACTTTATAAAGTACAGATTTCTCTAATAAAATTTCCTTGGCAAAAAAATAAAACAAAAACCAAAAGCTGCATTACCTTCTCACACCAACCACACAATCTTACTTCGTGTACTGGTTCGGACCTTTGAAGGAAGTAGAGCAAAACAGGATTTGCGTTTCTTCTTTACC
The DNA here is from genome assembly GCA_004026545.1 of Mormoops blainvillei. NCBI lineage: Eukaryota > Metazoa > Chordata > Mammalia > Chiroptera > Mormoopidae > Mormoops > Mormoops blainvillei. The sequence goes on along the minus strand of PVJD01002968.1, from coordinate 107,960 downwards.
CACACAGTGACTACAATCTAGACTGTATGCCCCCCCACGGATACATCCATGTGCTGTCTTTGACGGAGAACATCACTGAGTTTGAAAAAGCAGTTCATAGACAGAAGATCTCTGGAAATATAGATACACCTGAAGGAGGTTTTGATGCCATGCTCCAGGCCGCTGTCTGTGAGGTAAGGAGTTCCACACCGTTGAGTGCTCAAATGCAACACTCCCCAAGAATTTAGGATTCTGTTTTGATTTTTGATTTATGGAGTGAAAATGGCATGGAAGAATACCTTCTACCTCTTATTCGTCACCAATGTTACTCATCTTGTTATGTGTTCAGGGCAGAGGGGCTAAATTTGGGGTGGGCTATAAACAGGAAAAGATAAAAGGGAAAGAGTAACTCATGCACTTGGAAAATGCTTTCTGAAAGGGCTTCCCTTTTCACTCACCGCCACCCAAGGAAGGACCAGAAAGTACCTGTCGTCCTTCTCACATGATGTTGGGTGCTCCGCACTTCTTAAACATGGCCTGTTGTTCCTTGGCGGAAACTCCAGAAATCTCTAGCCAAGAGCTAGTGTGGTCAAATGGCTGTGATAAAATAGAGAATATACAAATAAAAGTTAACTTTGTTTATGAAGCAGTATTGTATTTATGCACATCATCCTAGCCTGACTTAATGTTTGTGCACTTGAGTTTAATGTTTACTTAGGATAAAGACCAGAGTATGGATCTGTTATTGTACAAGGTCTAATTACATGTTTATTTTAAGAGTCATATTGGATGGAGAAAAGAAGCTAAAAGATTGCTGCTGGTAATGACAGATCAGACATCTCATCTTGCTCTTGATAGCAAATTGGCAGGCATCGTGGTGCCAAATGACGGAAACTGCCACCTGAAAAACAACGTCTACGTCAGATCAACAAGCATGGTAATTAACGCGGCTGCCACCTCTTAGTAGTTATGACTCTTATTGGAAGTATAAGTTTAAGTGGTCAATTCAAGCTATTCTTGTACCAAGAAATTACCTCAATGAACATCATACATAGTCAGGATAAGCCATGAGAGAGAGGCTCTGGAACAATGAAATCTATAAATGCTAGTCAATAAAATATAAAGCTAAAATACTTTCTGCTCTGGCTGGTGTAGCTCAGTGGATTGAGCGCCGGCCTGCGAACCAAAGGATCACAGGTTTGATTCCGCAGTCAGGGCACATGCCTGGGTTGCGGGCCAGGTCCCTGGTAGGGGGCGCTCGAGATTGATGTTTCTCTCCCTCTCTTTTTCCCTCCCTTCCCCTCTGTCTAAAACAATAAAATAAATAAAACCTTTTAAAAAAAGACTCCTTTCAAAAAAACAATACTTTGACAATATTTAGGAGCTGACTTTCTGATATGCAGCCAAGCAAGAACTTTATAATTTATGAAAGCAAAAATGATAGAGGAGCTTACTTTTGGTGCAATTGAAGGACCACACAAGGGATATGTGTGTGTGTGTGTGTAATATCTTTTTATATATATCTTATCTATATTTATATATATATTTGTTTAATATAAATAAACTAGTTCTGCAGGGTTGGTATCTAAAAACATATTAAGGATTGGTAAGAAAAGTATATTTGGCCTGAGGAAACCTCAAATTATACAAATAGAATCTAAGTAAAGACAAGGAAAAAATGGTAAAAAAAAGAAAAAAGAAAAAGCCAGCTTTCAGTATTCTGTACCTCACTCCTTCCCTGGGAAGCTTATCTATGTTCAGGGGCTCTTTTTTTAAAATCAGCAAATACCTGGATTGCCTTCTAAGGGTGGTTCTGCTCCGACTCATACATTCACATGCACTCTTCTAGTGCCATAGACTCCCCAGAATTATCTATTCTACATGCGGAAAATCGCTGCATGAAGCATCATTTATTTCTGACAATGACACATATTTACACAGTCATGCAAATGTTAGAACAGAAATCCGAACTTTCCCAGATCTTCATATACTTGTGTCTCAGGAATTTTTTCCCTGGCTCCCTTAGGCCAAAACAAAAACAAAACAAAACACAAAAACCTGACCGTCCTGTTTATTAAGTAGTCAGGTCCAAATAACTATTTATGTCCTAAAAACTCAGCAGCCAGTTAAAAAATAATATACATCATGAATCACATATACGTATATTTGTGTCACTCTGAGTAAGTTACTAATGGGAACTTCCGAGCCTTGGACTCAGATTGGACATCACCACCTTCCTCTCCTGTTTCATGTTGATTTTCATCCTGCCCACCTTTGTGAAGACGTGATGTCCTCTAAAGGAACAGAGCCAAATGTAGTCTTAGAACTGTGAGCTACCTCCAGGCACCTGAGAGATGCTAAGGATCTCTGTGTTTCCCTTGACAATCTAAGACACTTTGAGGCACCCTGGTGAGTGTACTGCACGGCACCTCGTGCCCAGTTTGGGAACTGCAATATTAAAAGCATATAAATTATGCTGAACTGTGTGTGGTTCCTATGAGTAAAATTTAAATTGATTAAATTTAGTTAACCTGAACACTTTCAGGCTTATTGAAAGTCTAAAGGAGCAATTGTACTCTCACACAAAACAAATGCAGTCCTCGATTTGTTTAGTTTCTTGCAGGCAGCCTCACATTTTAAAGATTTTAAAAGTTGACTAGAGTTTGAATTTACAAGTTTAGGATTGGGGGTTATCCCGTCTGTGTCTTTTCCCTTTGTTAATTCACTTTACTCAGCCACGTTTCGCTTTGGTAGACCCACCCACGTCAATTTAGTCATTCATCTTACATTCCTTCTAGTTAACCTGAGACAGGGTTTGAATTTTTTTACTGGGGTGTGGAGGAGGACACAAGAGGAATTATTTTGTTGAGACAAAGAGAAGCTTTTTATTAAGGAAAAATAATAATCACATTATTCTCAAATTGCTTTGCATTACTCTTCTGAAGTTTGGCCAAGTCCCTGAAGTCATCTCTCCACAGTTGTATTTTAGGGGGTTCTCACCTAGGAAGGATTCTTTAGGGCTAATAAATGCTCTCATAATTTTTGACATATGCCATGCCATATAACCTCAGGGAAATAGATTCTAATCTTGTGGAATTTTACAAAGTATTGGGGCTCCTATGAGATCAGGAATTTGTATCTTCTCTCATAAACTTCATTTGCTCCTTCAACGTTATTCCACCTACTTAAAAGAATGAACATTCCACATCTCACTGATGTGTATTGAGTTAAAAAAAACAAACAAACCAAGGAGTAGTATGTTTGTTTGTGTTTGTTAATATCTTAGAAAAACACTTCTATCTCATTCCAGATTTGTGTTTTAAGGGATCCTCTTCCTAATAATTCTCATTCCCTTCATTTCTAGGGACGCTGCCCTAAAATGAAAGTGGAAGCATTTGGTTGACCCCTTGACTGTGCATTTATGTGTACACGACGTGCTATTGCTTTAGATGCACAGCTACCCTGAACCTGACTCTACTCAAATTTACTGCTCATTTTAAAATGACCTTTATCCTCTCCTATTGACCATTATAGAGAAAGGTATAAGACAAGCAATCAAACACTCTGCTTCCTGAATTTATCTCAGGCAGCCAATACCGTAATGCTGAATGCCATCTGAGTTTCTTGGTCCATGTTCGTTTTACTTATAAAAGGAAATAACTGATAAAAGACTTTTTATATATGTAAATTACTCGGGCCAGAGTTCTGCTGCTTGTATACATAGCTATGTCAATGTGTCCTCCACAATAAAAAACAGTTACTTTGTTTTAAGTATTTACTAACCAACTGTAACAGACACTGCATACAGAATCAAATTTATCTTACAACAACTATTTAGGGCAGTCATAGTTATTTTTTATAAACACAAAACTGATGGTAGAAGAATTAAGCTGACTAAGGAGAGACAGATAAACAGTTAAAAAATAACAAAGCTGGGGCTCAGGCCAGTTCAATCTTATTATATTAAAATCTGTATTCTTAACCACGTTACTACAGTGTCCCAGGGGAAAAGTAGAAGAAATAGAGCAATGAAGTTCTCGTGATTTTTGCTCTTTCTGGTTGCAGTCTTACTTAGAAATAAAGCACATGATTTGGCTTACCTAAATTACAAAACAAGATATAATTTAAAGGATTTCATGTTTACACATTATTACAGTATTATATATGGCAAATTATGTTATACTACTGAATAAACTACATTTTCCACAGCTTTTTCTCCCAAGTGCTAGAATGAAAAACTAGAATAATAATGTAGGTTTATAATTTATCCAATAATAATGGCAGTTTAAAATATGGTGTTCTTTTGAAAATGGTAGATGTTAGTATAAAAGTGGTTAATGGTGTAGAAGGTAGGTTATTAGCACTAAGGGTCTGTGATTTCACCCGGTCCCCCCACGTACCACCTCCAGGGTAAATCCCAGCCTCACAATTATGGTCACCGTCATTCACCCTGCCTGTGGCAGGGGCCAAGAATAACACCAGGGTCTTCAGTAACAATAGGAGGGGGCCAAGGAACGAGGATTTGGAGGAGGCACACGAGTCATACAATGAGCCCTTATGAGTGGGATTTTTCCAATGTTGCTATGACTCTCAGTTTTGGATGGAGAGATGCAGGCAGGCAAGACTACACCATACTTTTCTCATTGTATTTAGTCGCTTAGGTTTGGTGTTTCTTTCTCCACTCAGTCTTTTTTTCTGTGCCTCATCTTATTATAGTCAGTGATTTTTCATCCCGCCTATCCTATAAGTCATCAGAATTCCCTTATTACTGGCTTCATAGTTTATTCCCTCTCATTTGGATAGGCTGAACTGATCACCATCGTAGAGGACTAAAGCTGAATTGTAGAAGGCATGGTAGGCACTGCTCAAGAGTTTTGCTTCCTTACGGGTAAAAAATGTTAATATTCTGCCTCTGACTTTTCATGCAACTTTGTTTAACATGCTCTTGATTCATAGTAAGCCATTTAGAAAGCCTTCTTTTTGCCGTGTTGGAATTACATCCCATTTTTTCCAGGACTGCAGATGAGAAAGAGAGCTTGAGAAGATACTTTATTAATTTAGTCTCTAACTTTGCTACCTGAGTTTTTAAAAAAATCTTTCATAAAGTTATTATAGCTATTTGTGTTTTATTTATTTATTTTTTCCAATTGGGCTATTTCTGACCTTTTGCTGTATCTGCTGATAACAGACAGCATTCCGTGTAAGGATACAATTTTAATCTTTTAGTAAAGAGACAATTATTTTTGCTCTGTGACTAAGAAATAGCCTCTTCAACTTCAGAAAATGTTAACTGTCCCTTTTTTTTCTGCATCTGGGCTCCTTTGTTCCAGACACATTTTTATTTTAAGAATAAAAGTACTAATTCGCTGAGCACTTATTTTGAGCTGGGCACCACGCTGATCATATTGCTTATACTATCTTTTTTTTTTTGAAAGAATTTATTCATTTTATTTTTTAGACAGCGGGGAAGGGAGGGAGAAAGAGAGGGAGAGAAACATCAATCTGTGGTTGCCTCTTGCACGCTCCCCACTGGGGACCTGGCCCACAACCCAGGCATACGCCCTGACTGGGGAATCGAACCAGCGACACTTTGGTTTGCAGGCTGACGCAATCCAATGAGCTACACCAGCCAGGAAGCTTATACTATCTTATTCAGCCTTCACCACAACTACAATGTCGAGGAAACTGAAACTCAGAGGCATCAGGTTAACTTATGCAAGGTCTCGGACCTACTACAGATATCAGAGTCAATTACCACGAGAGTCCGCTGATGTGCTTCAGCCTGATGCTGTGCTGGCTGCCTCCGTGTATTGCCACGGACCCTGAGCTAGGTCATCTGCAGACCCTCAACATAACTTAGCTCGTTAGCTCTCCATATCAGTTTGGCATGATAGGCATCATCATCCCATCCACAATAAATGAAGTGGAAAGGAAGAATAAATATTTTTCCCAAGGTACCCGATTCTCAGAACTCTAGCTTGTTCCATATGCCTCAATCTTAATACTAACTCAGTATGGTCACCCTTCAGAAAACCAGTGAATACAAGTGATCACACTGAAAGGAGCTATATTAGAGGTCACTTTAAAAAATATTTTAAGCATTTTCAACTCTGAAGACTTTTCCTAAATGTTTTAAACACTTGAAAAAGAGGCAGTTCCTAAGCCCAAACTTATACAATGTTCCTAATTTTGCATAATACTAAATCGTATAGCTAATGAAAAAAAAAATCTAGAATAACCCCAGATCTGCTACCTGTTGTCACAGACTAAGGCTTAACAGCACAGTAGTTATTTAAAGTCAAGTGGAGAAGCCATCTAAACCAAAACAATCATTTTAAGGGAAAAATGAGATGTATTAACAGATATTTAGTCTCAGAATAATAACATTAATTCTAATTTGGCCAAACTAAAGCATATAATTAAAATTTTACCCTTATTTCATGATTTTTACTTTATTTTTCTCTGCTTAATATTGCATAAAAATATAACTTTTTAAGTTAATTAAAGAGAGAAGATCAGTTTACAGTATTTGCAATTTTGGGATTATGAACATGCAAAATCAGGAAAGTAAAGGAAATGTCACCCAGGTAGAATGCACCTAAAAAGTTTTAAGTCCATGTGTGGTTGTTTTTTTAAATATTGTTACAACTTTTAAAACTAACACAATGTCTGATATCAGCTGCTCTGTGAACTATCTGTTTTAAACTGTAAATGCCATGAGAACAATAATGACTTCGATAACCTCAGAATAGAACTAATTTGAATGCTTTTCATGGTTGCAGCAGTAAGATAGCCAGGAAATGATTTCTGCAAACAATATTTAGTTTATTTATTTTTTTAATTGAAAGCAAAAGTTGTACACACAATCACCTGGGCCAGGCTTTGACTAGCACTGCTTTTATTGACACAGTGGCTCTGATAATGAGAAAAAATAATGGTTTGCTAAAGTGACACAATGAAAACAAAATTTGATGAACATGTTTACAAAATGGACCATTCCAATTAAATTATATGTTTCAGTTCATATTTAAGCACAAAACTTATTACCACTCTCATTGACTGAAAGGCTTGCAAAAATTATCAGTCCATGCCCTTCACTTCAGTAACTAGGATATCATGATTGCCGCAGACTCAAACTTCAGGGACCAGGTACTAAGGGTAAATAAATTAGGCAAGTCAAATAAAGCATATGCAAGAGCCCAACCTCTAGTTTTTAGTCATGGTCTCCAAGTGCATTGTAGTAAGTGTTTTATTGAAAGCTGCCATTTATGAGGCAGTCCTGTGGTGCTTGTCCTTACATTTACATACCACCACCCAACAGCCCAGTGAGGTGCAGATATTGCTAGTACCTCCATTTTATAAATGAGAAAATAGAAACACTAAAGGGAGCAGGAACTTCTGTGTGGTCACACAGCCCTATGTAGTATTGCCAATGGTAAATGCCAAGCAGTATGACATCAGGACATGAGCTTCTACTTACCACAAGTCTAAGCTTTGTAATTAGAGTGGTAAGTAAGGGCTTTACACGTCTTAACACATTTAATCCCCACCAGAACTCTGAAAAGTAGATACCAGTATTTGCACATATTTTATGCATACGGAAACTGGATTGCAGAGAGGCTAAGACGGCTGGCCAGTGTTACATAGCTAGTAATTGCAGAGCCAGGGGTTGAGGTCCCAAGTTGTGTTTCCAGAGCCCCTGCTCTTCGTATGGTTCTCAACTGGAGCGATTTTGCCCCCCAGAGGACATTTCAATATCCAAAGTCATTTTGGTTGTTGCTACTGGGGGAAGTGGGAGAAACTGGAATCATATACAGAGGCTAGGAATGTTGCTAAAAATACTCCACTACACAGGAGAGCCCTCCTCCCCCCGACAACACAGAATACCTGGCTCCCAAACATCAACAGAACCATTGATAAGAAACCCTGATCCATGCAATTATGGCTGTGTAGTCACAGAAAATAGGCTGAAAACACATAAAGCCTTCATCTCTAAATGTTAACACATTGCTTTCATGTTGTTTGTCTCTTTCCTCTAAAAAGTGAACTGTGAAAAAATAATCCAAATAATTGAATGCTATAATGAAGACACTGGGATTTTTTTGTATATTATGATATTCAGTACTACAAATTCTATATTATTTTACAAAATATTTTTATGATCTTTTATGAAGAGAATCTTAAAATCTTAAATGCTTCTTTTTGCCACTACATATACACATTATTAAAATTCTCCCACACATCTCCACACAGTTATCTCTTTGACCAAAACTGCTTTCAATGAACCTTTCTTAACTCCTCTTCCCTTTGGACAGTTTTAAGTTATTTCCCACAAGTCACAGCGAAGGTGCTGGTGAAGAAGAAAAATGTGAAAGGAATCCTTTTGCCCTTAATTACATAGCAGCTGTCTTGGCACATTGCTTCCCCTTCTTCCCGGAATGCCTGTTATCTCTATTAATTATTTTCAGAGTTTAGAGAAACAATATGTAACGGGTTAGACAAAGGGGGAGTTAGGGATGAGGAGCAGTGATGTCACCGCAACAGCTGGCCGAGAGGGAGTGTTCCTGCTAGTGAGATACAAGACATAAAAGATAAAATACTTAAAAGATATTATGCTTCATGCGGGAAAGGGGAAGGGGTTTCAACAATGGTCATTAATCCACAGCTCTCCTGTCAACGTGGTTTATTTAAACATCTGTTAAACATTTGTAATTTTAACAAATCTGCATCAAGGTAGTTGGAATTTTCTTTAAAACAGATTTCTTTCTAGGGTTCAAAAAAATGTGTTCTTTTAAGCTTAAAAGTCCAACTGACCTTTTTTTTTTTTTAAATGAGCTTCTGCCTAAACTAGAACTTTCTAGATTTGAAATTTGTTGTACTTTTGGTCAACGTGACTTCCTGTTTTTGAAAGCGAAAAGAGATTAAGAAGGCTCCAAGAGCTGCTTACATCTTGGACTGTTATTTAAATATTGATTTTATGTGAGTTAAGTATAAGCTGGTTAAAAACATATGGATTAAATTATCCTTACAATGTGAATGGTTTGAAAAATTAAGAAATGGGAATGCTTGGCAAATCGTGATTTTTTTTTTTGTAAAAGCAAAAATATTTGAAAAGTAGTTGTTGCCATTAAAAAATATTGCAAACACAGCTAGATGTACACTTCCTTTACTTGTTCTTTTTATTTACTATCACTATGCAAACTTTATAAATCTATTTTAAGAGTATATATATTATTCGGAACAAGGAATAAGAATTTATCTGGTAGAACTTATATTTGGAAGATTACTTTTCTATTACTTTAAAATTATATTTTAAGAATTGCTCTGGGCAAAATGTTTCTCCTGGAAATCCATGTGGTAATATTTTTTAAACTTCTTCATAAATTGCTTTCCTATCCCCTTTAAATGCAATTTATAAAAACTTGATTTGCTTCTACCACAGCAAATATAGATTCTATAGAAATAAAAACATATTTGTTATGGTTATTATCTTAGTCCATTTGGGCCGCTATAACAACAACAAAAAATAACCCATAAACTGGGTGGCTTATAAACAACAGAAGTTTATCCCTCACAGTTCTGGAGGTTGGGCAGTTCAAGAACACGGCACTGGCAGATTCAGGGTCTGCTAAGAGCCTACTTCCTGTTTCACAGATGACAGGCTCTAGATGTCACCTCACTTGGTGGAAGGGGCAAGGGAGCTTCTTCCACTCGTCCTCTTGTACAAGGGAACTAATCCATTCATGAGGGCTCCCCCTTAATGACCTAATCATCTCCCCAGTGCCCACCTCCTAATACCATCACCTTGGCGGGGGGTGGGGGGGTAGGATTTCAGCATATAAATTTGGGGAGGGGAGACACAAATATTCAGATCACAGCAGCTGCTCATGTTAGTGATAATAGTTTTAAGCACAAGGCTATCTCTCATGTCTTGCGTATAAATTTAATATCTGGGTCACAGAACATAGGCTATAAGCAAAACTAATAAAATTAGCTCTTTAATAAGTTCACATATTTGCCAAAATACAGAAATGTTAACCAAGATTGTTTAGCGAAATTTCCTTTAAGCAAACAATTAGCATTGGAGGGTGGAAAGGGGAGTAAAAACTACAGAATAATTTGAACTTGAATCACACGACACTAACTAGTCTCAGTATGGTCTTTGGCTAATGTAACTAGGCACTGAGGGACAGGTGGGGACCAGTACAGGTAGTTTGACACCACCCCTTCGAAAGATATCTAGTATGAAGTTGTTATTTGAGATTATTAGTTTTCTAGAAAAGCATTTATAGAAAGAAAAAATATCAAATACAATATCTAACTATATAACTTTAGATACAGCAATTTCCAAGTTGTCGGATTTCTCATATTTACTAGACTAAATTTTATTCTCCTACTCATCCCAAGCTTTCTCACTGCCACAAAGAATGTCACAGTTGGCTCCACATAAGCTTTATTTATCAAAGTAAAACAGATTTTAAAAATATACATATATATGGCAAAAAGGTTAAGCAGAATGATAGCAACTTGAGAGATCTGTAACCTACACCTTGTATAAGCTGTGGGAAGTAAAAGTCATGATAATTGATATTAACTTTCAGCCCCTAGTCTACGCAAGAAACTGCACTAAATTGTTCACATACTAATGTTATCTTCATTTTGCCAGCAATCATGGAAAGAAGATATCATTCACATGTTAGAAAGGATGGGCTCTAGACAGAATTTCTACCATCAAGTGACAACCTGGGATTCGAGTACAGGGTTTTCTGGTTCTAAAAGAGTTCATACTCTTTACATATCAAATGTGTACCTATATACACATATGTGTATATGTATGTGTATGTACATATTTGCATTTCAACACTTTTTAATGAATTTTGCCTCAGAATTTGACTGTCACTAATGAGTCTGTTTCCGAATATTAAATTATCTTTCCATTATATCCCTTTGATCCTCACATTAACCTAAAGAAGTGCTGACCGCTGTATTAAGTTGAATTCAGCCCTTTTCATTTTTCTGAGCCAAATGTTTCCATGGAGCTTTTATCTATTAAAATTCCTTAATACATTAATATTGATCTTACTTTTTTAAAGAAGTTTAATGTCTCTAGCAATACCATAACCCTTCTCAACAAAAGACATTCTTATATCAATCATATATTTTCCCTCATAAGAAATGTCTGAAGATGCGTGGGATCAGGCTACTAAATTTCACTCTCTTCTTTATTTCCTATCCCACTGACAGGAACACCCCTCACTCGGCCAGCTCTCAGAGAAGCTAATAGACAACAACATTAATGTCATCTTTGCAGTTCAAGGAAAACAGTTTCATTGGTATAAGGTATGTTCATTCCCGAAATATAAAAATTAAAATGTTTGCCTTGGTAGTTGAAACTAAAATACTTCTTGAAATCCCAAGTAAGAATTCCAGAGTTATTGTACTTTGTATGATCTAAATTGAATACTGTATTAGCTAATGTATACTACACAGTGCCTTGAGTTAGTATTTATGCATGAATTCTATCTATAGGACCTAGAACAAAGTGTGGATACTAAAACTCAGTGTGGCACTGTGAAAATAATGGAAGGGACATTTATATACCTTACAAAGTAATCACCCCGATAAGGCGACTACCTATCTGGCACTGTAATACTTACTACAATGTTACTGACTATATTCCTCATGTTGCTTTTGTTGCTTTAGCCTCCTCTTTTTCTGCTATTTTATTATTTCTTGATGGTGTTACTGGCTCTAGCAGATTCTCCCTGTTCTGTTAAAAGAAAAATGTACTGCCTGATATACCATAAAACCAGGCAGGCTTATTACTGAGTTGTGTGCAAAGTAAGAATCAACAGGTACTGAACACCCAACAAGCTCTTCTCTGAGTCCTGTGTGTATCTTATAGTCACCGACTTTAGCTACCCAGGGACATTTTTATCAGCCACCTTTGTCTTAGTTGTATCAGCTTCTTAACACACCTCCCAAATCCATCATCCACCTGGCTGCAGGACGATCTGTGTAAATCATAAATGTGAGCGGAGTGCTCCCTAAAGTGAAATGTTCCCAGAGTTCCCTCTGATTTAGAGGATCGAGTCTTTAATGTGGAACCAGAGATCATCTGGCCCCTGCCTGCCTCTCTGGACTCATCCCCCACTACTCTTCCCCTCACACTCGTCCCCCCAGCCATGCTTCTAATTCCCGCGTGCACACCACTCACCAGGCTCTCCCTCCTTTGTGCCGGCGTTCTCACTAAGCACCCGCGGTGCCTGGAAGCCCTTCTCCCTTGCTGCTTGGCTAACTCTTACTCATCCTTTAAGGCACAGCTCATGGGTCACCTCCTCCAGGAAAACAGTGCCCGACAACCTTCCCCAGCCATCAGATGCTTGCTGGGTACCCGCCTCATTAGGGTCTGCACACTCTTTCTGTTGCTTCAGTATACACTGGCTTTTTGAAATTGTCATTTATATACCAGTGGGGTCCATAAAAACAGAAACTAGGTGGTCTAGTGATTTAGTGTCTCCAAAGGGGTACCATAGATGCTCAACAGAGGTTTACAAATGATTTTTAAAAATGGTAAGAGATACATTTTCCCTATTACCTGAGATACCAAGATGTTAGTGTCTAAGTAGTGGCTGGCATGCAGCAGGAACTTAATGATACTTGTGAGTGATAAAAATGAGTGTATAAATGGATTTCAAGACTTCATAATCCGATTTCACATAAGTTATGCACCCTTCACTCTAGTCAAGATTGGTATTTTCTCTGTTCATATTCCATCTAAATAAACTTTTAAGCCTTCATTACTGGTTTTTTTCACTAGGAATATGTAGAGACTTCTCCATAATTCTTCATTAATTAAGAACATCCCTCAAGAACACTTGTTCCATGAAGCTTCCACTTGTGACTGATTTTTTTTCTCCAGTCTGGGCCAACATGTGATAAAGTTCGTTCCATGAAACAGGCATTCTGCAAAATGTTTATATGTGTTACATGAGAAGAGAGTTTTGTAATTAAAGAAACATTGAGAAATGCTATACTCAATAATGCTAAATTATTTCTGAATTGCAGGACTTCTCTGAACCTTTAATTTGCAAGTGTACATTTTCAGTTGCTAAGTGGAAGAAACCATGTGTAGGCCTGGGCCAACTCATCTGCCCTTAGAATCCTTTCATTTTTAAAACCTCTTGAGACTATGTTCTGTGAAAGATACTCTGGGAAATGCTGGTCAGTGCTTTGACTGGGTTTTTAGGGCAGCATGTAATTTGTACATGAACACGCTCTTACACATACACGTACACATACACATACATATAACCATTTCAGGTGTACATGTTTTAGCTGCCATAGGTGGTTGCATACATTTTTCTTTTCTCTATATCTTTTCTGATTCATGTCACCTTCCACTGGTAACTACAGAATTTTTACTATTTGTTGATTGCTAAACCATTGCATATGATTGCCATTAAACGTTATTGGTGCTTTTTAGGACCTTCTGCCCCTCTTGCCTGGCACCATCGCTGGTGAGATAGAATCAAAGGCTGCAAACCTCAATAATTTGGTGGTAGAAGCCTATCAGGTATGTGCATGTATATATTCCACATAAGTTTTAAAATAAATTTTTAACCCCAGTTTCTGCGGCAAGGCACAAACCAGTGCCTTATCATCTTGAAAGGAGTGGTGAAAAGAACATAACATTTGGAATGAAGAATGTTACTTAGTCCTGGTTCTTCCACTAACTAGCTGGTTAAGAACCACTAACTGGTTCTCTCCCCATGGAACCCTGGGGAAAGGCTACTTCAGCCCTCTGTGCCTCACTGAGTCTCACTGACAGTAAGCCCAGGTTGGGCTACAGGCAATCTAAATATCCTTCCAAATCAAATATTCTATAAGTCATCAGATCATGGCTATAGAATATGCTTTATTGCCAAGAAATTTCACGATTTCCTATGTCATCAAGATAAAGGAAGAAATTCATACTGTTATTTAAAGAGGCAACCTGTCAGGTAAAATGATCTATCGGGAATACAGAGATGACGAAGAGGACTCTGTTGGGGTTTCCAGGATGAACCACTTGAATATCCAAATAGTTATTTTAGTAGTTTTATAAAATTAGTTTAATTAAAAGAATCACCTTATGAGATACATTATTTTATTGACAGTTGTATGTTGTCCTCGGTCTGTGAAGATTGGGTGCCAAATGCCAAGGTTTAAAGAAACATCTGCTCTTTCAACCTAGGCCATTCCTGGAAAGGACTCTCTGTTAGGATGTTATGATGATAGTGACTGTTACTTTAATTCCACTAAGAACCAGTTACTTTCCATCCATGATCTCATTGAAAGCGCACAACTGACCCAGAAGTCAGGGGACAGTATTCCCGTCGTGTATTTGTAGAACCCCAAAGAAGCTAAGCAAATTAACCAAAGGTGGAACAACTAACAGGCAGCAGAAGCAGGAACTGAACTCAGATCTTCCTTAATGCCAGGACCAGGTGATGCCTCCTGTTCTGGTTTTTGTATTTTACATCCTCTCCAAAGGTGTGCTTTATTCTACCCTGAATTTATGGAGCATTAATAAAGTCTCACCTCCCAAAATTCTCTAATTCCCTTTCTGACACAGTAGAGTGTAATAGGGAAACAGGAGCCCAAGCACTGTGAGAAATCTCACGCTTCTCTCCTTAGTTTCTCCATGCAACATCCACCTTTAACTCAGGTACAAAAGGGACAGGCAGAAAGCAGTCACGGGATAGAACATGAAGGACTTGCTTAAACTTCCTTTTTCTGTTTTATATATTTTTTAAATTTTTAATTGTTATTCTATTACAGGTGTCCCAATTTTCCCCCTTTGCCCTTCTCCGCCCGGCCCCCCCCAACCCCCCACTGTCATCCCCACACTGTTGTCCATGCCCATGGGTCATTCATACATGTTCTTTAACTAGTCCCTTTGAGTTAATCTTGTGAGATTTTTTTTTAAGAAAATAAATATTGCGAAGGGGTTTCTTTTTTTGGCCAAGAAGTTCTATGTCTGAAAATATGTTGAATGAAATAAGGAAGTGCATCTTTAATTTATATTTCTCACTGTTACAAGGGAACTTAGGACTGGGAGAGCTTCTTATCAAAGAAAATCAACTGTGTGTATAACATTCCCATCCATAGTCTGTTCCCAGGAATAATCAAAATAAGGAAGGAGCTCACGGTATTAGAAACCACCCTAGGTTTTATAGTATGAGCCCATTTATCACCCCAAGCCAAAAGGACTGACGGTACCAATGAAAAGGGAAACAGCAGCATTTGGTTTTAGGTTCCTTATTTGCCTTGGATAGGTATGTGACGCCTTAGCTAATTCCAGTTCTGATTAACCTTAAACAATGAAAGAATACCAGTAAATCCAACAAAAACCTACTCTGGCTAACCTCCTTAAGTTGGGATTCTGTTATTTTATACATGTCTATATTATCAAAATTCTTCCAAAATTTCACTTTGTCTTTATAGTCCAAAAGAAACAATTCACAATTCACTGACAAAAACAAAGGAGAAAAATATTTTCATTCTGACTTTCCATTTTTTGCACTTCCTTTTTAAGAATTCAGCACATGGCGATGTGATTCCATTTTATTTTTTCTCCTTTACATCAGGACTGCCATTAGAATTAAAATCATATAAAAATCATAATTCTAATAGCAATAGTAATTGAGCTGAAATTAAGAAAGGAACAATAAGTTATGTTGAGTAAAAAAGAATTATACATTATAAAAAAAAACACATTCTGCCTCTGTACCTTTTAGATCTTAAAAGAGAAGCTTAAGCTTATGTCTGGAGCTTAACTTCTAAATTCCAAAACTGGGGAACATTTAACTCTTTGTCTTCACACCCTTCTTGAAATACATTAGTATAACCAGCTTAAGGCTTTAAAAGAAGCAGAATTTCAGAAGGGCTGACTGAGAACACTCGGAATATTAGGAATTTCCTTCTGATTTGTCAAACCATCACCATAACAGCACCACTTGTATACCATTAGAAGTTTCTGTTGGTTTACCAAAATCATTCCATTAAGCGATTACAATGTATGAGTTCTTTGGGAGATAAAAATGTGGCTGATGCAGTCTTACCTAATCCAAATAAAATTTCCTGAGTTGAGGAAGCATCTTGTTTTAAAGACTGAATACCATAATTCTATGATTAATTATTAATTAGCACACATCTCTTTATTGATTATACAACTGAAAAAGAAAAATTACTCAAGTAAAAAACTAGAAGCCATTGGACATTTCTGCTCCATATCCTGCTATTCACCCTCCTTCCTTAGGTACATTTGTCATCTTTTCCCTTCCTTTTGTTTACAAGTATATATCGAGGGCTTTTGCATGCAGTAGATTCTTAGTTTTATGAAATGAAACACATGCAGATCTACAGTATGTATTTAATGTAGCTAAAATTTTATTTCTTTTTTATTTATTATGGAATTTATTGGGGTGGCAGTGGTTAATAAAATTGCATAGGTCTCAGGTATACAGTACTATAATACATCACCTGTATATTGTATTGTGTGTTCACCATCCCAAGTCAAGTCTCCTTCCATCACCATTTATCCCCTCTTTACCCTCCCCTACCTCCCCCCACCCCCTTCCCTCTGGCAATCACCATACTATTGTCTGTGTCCATGACTGTAATGGAAGAAATCAGGGTGTGCCTAAATCATGATAGGCATTACATAGATGGTTTCTGAAAGATTGCATAAATGCATGAATGGTTTTCTGCTCAGTAAGAGGCTCGATTTCAGTATTGAGAATAGGAACAGATTTGATTGACACAAGCAAGCTCCAGGAACTTGGCAAAAACCCTAGTCCATTCATGGTGAATTTTTAGGACCATATCTGACAGGTAATTCTTATGTCTACTGTATAGAAATGGCCCCCACAAATTTCCTTTCAATTCTGTATCAATAAGGCATTTTAGCTTTTGTGATAGTCTAAAGTATTTGAAACTGAAATGTTTCTTTAACAGCTGTAAATATGAGAAGCATGTTTCAGATTTGAAGCTGTCAATATGTACTTCTCTTTGATGATACATGATTATCTTTGTAACAGCGGCTGAGTGAGATTTATCTTTGAGGTGATCTAAATGCAAGAAATGCATGAAAATATGTTTAGAAATAGGGCAATTAAATGCAGAGAGTCTAATCCCTCAGTATTTCATATGTATTTCAAATATAATTGGGTCATTATATGGAAATGCTGTTTTATTCTTTTTTTAATAGACAGAATCTTTTAGTTAAACCTAGAGTGATTTAATAAAATGGACACTGCTAAGTTGTTTACATTTGATATTGCTATAGCATAAAACTTAAAAATGATGTCTCTGCAGAAACTTATTTCGGAAGTGAAAGTTCAAGTGGAAAACCAGGTAAAAGGCATCCATGTAAACATTACCGCCATCTGTCCAGATGGGACCAGGAAGCCAGGCACAGAAGGATGTGGCAACGTGACAAGCAATGACGAAGTATGTGGGTGCGCGTTGTTCCCATTCCAAGTAAACTAGGTTGTTTGGCATGTTTTCTCACAGAAAATCAAACCGTTCTGAGAAATTTTATTTGCTACTGACTCCAAGGATCTCATTTACACTTCAAAGTAACTTTTATTGTCTCTTTTATTGCAAAGATCCTACTTGTTTTAACTCCACTGACAGTTCTCTCAAACTCCCAAGTTAAAATAAATAAATATATTATATGAAATACTTATTCAGTGATAATATCTTTAAACTTAGGTGACACAACCATTATATATTAGGAAATCACATCTCCTTCAATAAGTAGTGTCTGTCCTTATGATGATGATAACTCCTTTTTGATTTCTACTCTGAAACTTCTCAGAGAAAATGTAAAACTAAAGGCTAATGAGCCCCCAGAAAATGATGAGAGTGATGGACAGTTGATAAAGAATAAAAATTCCAAAATCTTTCACTTTGGGATATTCCCAGTGTTCTCTTAATGTTCTAGGAAGAGGTAGGGAAATGTGTTAAAATAATCAAAAAGGAGTGTCATCATTTAACTAAAAATGGATGAAATATGTTAAAAAGAGGCCCAGGTTATAGTAGCATCAGGAAATGGGCCAGAGGAGATAGGGATTCTCCTGGGACCAGCACAATAGAGAGTATACACACAGATGCTTTTAAAGGGAGTTCTTCTTGGACGAAGTGATTTTCAGTGAGTCATTTACCTCTTGAGACATCAGTTGCTCCATCTGTAAATGAATAGCTTGGACTAGATTTATGATCCCTTTTGTTTTCATCTCTAAGGCTATATGATGTTATTAGTTATTTTAATGTCATGATATAGATAAAAAGAACAAGAGTTATTGAAAAAGATAAAAAGTTCCCAAGATCCTAATATTGAATAAAATACAATCTCCCTTTCTCTTTAGTTTGAATATGCTTTTCCCTCTTGGTACATTTAGAATCTGCAGGTGGTATACATGCTTCCACAAGTTGTATATTTGAAATTAATTATTGCCAGTTTCGAGTTCCGCAGGCTCCTCCATAATCACTCCTTGGATTGTGTTCAAAAAACATTATATACCAATTTACAAAATACATATTTGATTTCCATTAGATATAGAGAAAACTTTATGATAACCAAAAAAAAAAAAAAAGCACTCAGTTACTTTCTAAGGAAGCCTTACCTTCTTAAAAGTAGTTTTTTCTTTCAAAATCCATTTTGGCAGAATGTATTTCCTTACATCTTACTTTTTTTTTCTTGGTCTACATCCTCTTGTTCCCCTCACTTTCAACAAGTAATGTAAACAGTTTGACTCTCAGTAAGAGTTATATGACCTCTTAATTATATAAACCCTACATTTTGCTCTACTATTAATTTGGCAATGGCCACATTATTATACACATGTGTTAATCCCTAACATTCTTAAAGACAAAAACATATTTCAAATACAACACCAACTGTATTGATTTTAATGTAATGAGACTGATTCTGATTTCTAATGCACATATATGATATATAAAGCTAAATTTAAATCTTTCATAGCATTACATGTATAAATACAAATATAAATATATTTATGATAGGCTTTCTGTTTGGGATATATATAGATATCTACCCATATATATGTATCTGTATTTCTATCTCCATTCCAAACTAAAAGTCCAGCAAAAATTATTTTAAATTGTAATGGATTTCAGTCTAACATGGAGAAAACATATAATCTTACTTGCTAAAGTACCTGAAGATCATAAGGTGGGTTAGCAAATATAAATAGACACACTAAACCAATCATGTACAAAATAAAAATAGAGAAAAAGGACAAATTTGGCAGGAGAAAGAAATTCTGTAGCTTCATGAGGAAACCATTTCCTGCCAGCCCAGATTCATAGTTCCGGCCTAACCTCTCCACTGAGATAACGCACGACCTTGCATTGAGATCTGAAGTTCTGAGAGGGAGAGTCCCAGATATTCTTCCCTCGAGGAAGCCAGAGAGAGCTTCATGGTTTCCTCCATTAATACCATGTATAAGCTAAAATTTAACTCTGAAACTTTACTTGCTCCCCTAGAAAACAGAAACAAAATTAAAATTGTTCATTTGAACACCCCATCTCAGGGGTTCAAAGCAGTAAAAGTCCTTTAGTTTATTTGACCTATCCCTAGTATAAAATATTCAGTAACGCCCCATTTTAAGGGCTGAATCTAGAAAATGATCGAGGCTCCCTCAGTCTTGCTAAGACATCAATTGAGGACATATATTAATCATCGTAAGTAGAGTAGAAATTTCAAATAGTCTTTAACCCCTATACATTTAATAGGATAATATAAGCAAGCAGTAGTTATTGCATCCTTTCACTTTCTAGTTCATTAACTAGGAAATAAATGAAATTAAAAAGGGATATTACATATGAAAGATTATATGTGTAATTTATAAATATTAATTTCTATAAGGTAGAATATTGATTCAGAATATCATTAACAAATACAATATTGGTAATAAAAATAATCAAGACATATCTGTTTTTTTCCTCCCTGTCCTAAATTTAGGTTCTTTTCAATGTAACAGTAACAATGAAAAAATGTGATGTCACAGGAGGAAAAAGCTATGCAATAATCAAACCTATTGGTTTCAATGAAACCACCAAAATTCACATACACAGAAACTGCAGCTGTCAGTGTGATGACAGCAGAGGACCTAAAAGAAAGTGTGTAGATGAAACTTTTCTAGATTCCAAGTGTTTCCAGTGTGAGGAGAATAAATGTCATTTTGATGAAGATCACTTTCCTTCTGAGAGTTGCAAGTCACACAAGGATCAACCCGTTTGCAGCGGCCGAGGGGTCTGTATTTGTGGGAAATGTTTGTGTCACAAAATCAAGCTTGGAAAAGTATATGGAAAATACTGTGAAAAGGATGACTTTTCCTGTCCTTATCACCATGGAAGTCTGTGTGCTGGTGAGTGTAAATGTATAAATGTATACATGCAGTTTTTCCTAGTCACTATTAAACTAGCGTACATGTTAAAGTATTTTTAAATCACATCTTTATAATTATTCACACCGAATCTGAATTTAATATTCAGAGTTTCAAGGTTCGTGAAATTAAGGCACAGCAACAGATTTGTATCACATGATTCTGATATTTATATTTTTAATAATTTCATACAGTAAATACTTAAAAATAAAAACCAAAAATTAATTGTTATCCCTAAGCATGCCTTGCCTTTGTGAAGATATATACCAGGAAAGGAAATTACCAATGATGTCTGACAGGATTTCTATAATCAGGGTATTCTTCTAGAAGGATCTGATTCATTCTCATAAGTGGTCACTCCCTTCAGCTTGCTCAGAGAATAGTGAGCTATAAAAATATGCTTGTCATTCATTGGAAAATTCTTAATGCATTATATACATGGTATTAAAACTTGTAGTAATTTAAATCTCTCCAGTTTATTTTTGGAACAATACCAGACATAAAATTGTCAAAAGACAGCATTCTTCAAGAAAATACTCATGTCATTAGTAATCTAGAAGATTAGTCCCAGAGGCCACCCACAGACCAAATTTTAAAGCAAAAACATCTAAAGTACTTTTTGGCTAATTCGGTTTACTGCCATCTAGAGGTTAGAATCCAGAAAATCTGCAGCATTTAAAAATTAATACAAATCATTGTTTTTAAATGAATTAATTTTTCTGTGAAAATGTGCTAATCACTTATTGTTAAAACACCTCTTTTAGTGTTTGTATTTTGGTAAGTAAATATCAATTAAGTTATTGATGAATATTTCATTGTCATAAGTATGTGGAGAGTAGAAACTATACAAAATAAATTTTCTATTCTTACATAAGCTAAAAATTTGCCCTATATCACATAAATACATGATGGAAAATTGCCTTTTTATTCTATTATATACACAAAATATTTTATATTCTAAACATTCATTCAGTTCAACCTGCTATCATGGGTAGAATGGATTGTAGATGACTTTAGAACAAGCCAGTAATTATCTGCTAATCTTTTAGAGCTAATCACATTTGGGACAGGGAAAAAATTCCCTGAGATCAATTCCCCCAACTGTCAATATCTTGAAAATCCCAGTCTCTGTTTACAGCAGAATATCAAAACTCAATGTAGTGGCACTCTTCTATATGACTATGATACTACTGACACAGGCCGTTGAGAACCTGCTTTGAATTATTTGTGTATAAATTATAAGAGCAAACCGTAGGCTGACAAGCATTTTCTTCACTAGTCTCCTTTGAGAATAAAAACACATGTTCACAGGTCGGCTGCCTGGAGTTAGTCGTGCAGCCCCCTTGCAGGGAACGGCGTCTGGCAGGCATTTGTCTGGCCTGGACCTCATTAGCTTTACGCTTAGCAAATTGAGCCGATCCTACAGTAGACCCTAGGGAAGCGTTACCTTGTGAGGTGCTCCACAGTAAAGGGAGGACGAAGGGAGCCAGAGAAGGAACGGAGGGAGGGAGGGAAGGAGGGTGTATAGAAGAAGTTTGTGGCTAAATAAGCTTATATAGAAGCACTATATAACCCTGTAAAATGTACCCCTCTAGTTCACATTATCATATTAAATTTTGGACACTTCTGCGGTCTAAAATCCATTAAGTACTTATAACCAGTGTTTTTCCTGAACTTACTTGTCTGCATTAATGCCCCCAACACCAAGACACACACACCTACTGCCTTGCTTCTCTCGTTACCCTGTAATAACAGTGCGCAACATGCTTGTGACAGGCCCTGCCAGCCTGCTAAACACATACCGTCCTGAAGATGTGAAAGGATTAGGCTGACTTCCCTGGAGATCTGATCTTTAAACCTGGCGCTCACAGAACTGAAGCACTAGAAGGGTTTGCCTCATGGACCTTCAAATTGATCCCAGGTCCTTGGCAATAAGGAGAGACAGAGAGAATAAATTATGGAAGCTATTAATAAGATAACCCTGTTTTCAAGTCAGGCAATTAACATTACTGCAGCCTTCATAGCTTCTTTATATTTGTGTTTTTAATTTAAAACTGAATGTACAGTGACCTTCAAGTAGTCGGGTAGGCACTGCGGCAGGGCAGACTTCACACTTGTCAGCACAACACAATAGCATCAGGAGATCATCTACAGTAGAACAGCTTTGAAAATAGACATTCCTATGTCCTGGCATTGTTTATGTCAGACAAACAGAAAATGATGCTGTTTCCATTCATTGGACTGTCGGTGTGTTTCTATGGAGATGGGAAGGGAATTCACGTTTGGAAATGCTTCACAATGTCGGTGGCCTCGATAACTCAGGTCCTGGTGTGTCTCTGTCGCAGGGCATGGAGAGTGTGAAGCGGGCAGATGCCAGTGCTTCAGTGGCTGGGAAGGGGATCGGTGCCAGTGCCCGTCCACATCAGCACAGCACTGCATCAACCCAAAGGGCCAAGTGTGTAGCGGCAGAGGCACATGTGTATGTGGCAGGTGTGAGTGCACGGATCCCAGGAGCATCGGCCGCTTCTGCGAACACTGCCCCACATGTCACACAGCCTGCAATGAAAACTGGTATGTGTGTCCTCTGACTCCAAATGTGCACAAAACATGTTTGCTATGTTTGTCCTTTTTTATTCTGCCTTCCATAATCTTAGAAGCCCTGGATCTCCTCATCGGAATAATTGTTCTCATCATGCTAAAAAAGAACTGAATCGGGAGCTGGGGAATTTTGAGGCTTAGATTCCTATCTCTGGCCATTAGATAGCTGTGGTAGTATCAGAATTATTCCATGCATGCGGTGCCTTTGTTCTTGTGAATTAGGTTTTTTTAAAGAATAATATCCAGTATTCATTAGGGTCCATTGGGTTTTTGCCAGTTTTATTGATACATAATTGTCATATAACTTTTCGCAAGCTTAAGGTTTACAGTTTGATGATTTAGGGGCTGCCTGCCCAGCTGTTTGATCTAGGGAAAGTTGTTGAAATTCTGTGAGAATTTTATGAGAATATTCTCTTAATATTTCTGATATCAAAAGTAGAGGATAATAATAATACCTTGCTATAGTTCTGTGAGGTAATTAAATTAAATGTTCCATGTTAAGAAAAACTTTGTACGTAGTACACAGTTATCATATAATAGAAAAAGTGTTAGCTATTATCATTGTGTTATTTTTATTAAAGATAAAGAATGATGGTGGTTATGAAGCATAATAGAAATAAATGATGGATAAATAAAAGGTGATATGTTCAATGAAGTAACATTATTGTTTTGTGCCATGATTAATTTTCCAATAACAGTTTGAGTCCTGCTCTAACAAAGACCACTACTCTAAACATCACTGTACTTTCCAATTTGTTTTATTCAAATTATTATGACCTTCACTTCCTTGGATTGGTAGTGCAAGTAAAATCTTTTAAAGTATGTATATCAAATTATGTAGCTCTCTTAGAAATATAGTTCTTAAACATAATGATAGTGTTGAACTGTGTATCAATTGCTAAACTTTTGTAACAATGTCTAAATATTCATCTTCTAAAACATCTATACTATTTGTGTGTGTGTGTGTGTGTGTGTGTGTGTATGTGTATGCGGTGAGAGTACTATTTATTTCCTATATATTTTCCTTTCAAGATAGAAAAGTCATTTTTTAAATTTTATTTTTCAATTACAGTTTATATTCAATATTATTTTATATTAGTTTCAGGTGTACAGCATAGTGATTAGACAATCATATTCTTTACAAAGTGTTCCCCCTGATATTTCCAGCATGCACATGGCACCATACATAGTAATTAAAATATTATTGACTATATTCCCTATGTTGTACTTTACACCCATGTGACTATTTTGTAATGACCCATTTGTACATGTTAATCTCTTCTACAGTAGATGAAAAAAGCGAATTCCCCAATTCCCCTCCCCTCTGGCAACCATTAATCTGTTCTCTGTATCTATGGGTCTTTTCTAGTTTATTTGTTTGTTTGTTTGTTTTGTTCTTTAGATTCCACATATAAGTGAAATCATATGGTATATGTCTTTCTCTGACTGAGTCATTTCATTTAACATAATACTCTACTGTCTAGGTCAGAAATCAGTTGCGTTTTTATACACCACTAATGAGCTATCAAAAAGGGAAACTAGGAAAACAGTCCCATTTATAATCATATAAAAAACATACCAAGGTATAAATTTAACCAAGGAGGTGTAAAAGACCTATACTTGGAAAATTATGACACTCAAAAGAGAAATGGAAGAAAGTACAAATAAATGGAAGCATATACCCTGCTCATGGGTAGGAAGAATTAACATTATTAAAACGTCCATACTGCCCAAAGCAATTTACAGATTCACTGCAATTCCTATCAAAATATCAAGGTTCATTTTTCACAGGACTAGAACAAATAATCCAAAACCTTTTAGGAAACCCCAAAGACCACGAACAGTCACAGCCATCTTGAGAAGGAAGAACAATGTCGGAGGTATCATACTACCTCATGTCAAACTACTCTACAAGGCTATGGTAATCAAAACAGCATGGTGCTGGCATAAAAACAGATACACAGAACAATGGAACAGACTAGAGGGCCCAGAAATAAACCCATGCCTATATGGTCAATTAATATATGACAGAGGAGGCAAGAGTACAATAAGGTAAACAAAGTCTATTCAATAAATACTGTTGGGAAAATTGGACAGATATATGCAAAAAATGAAACGACCACCTTCTCATACCATGTACAAGAATAATCACAAAATGGATTCTAAAGGTTCAAATGTAGGACTTGAAACCATAAAATCCTAGAAGTAAACATAAGCAGAAAAATCATTATTTTGATTTTATACATAATTAAACTATTTTAACTGGTTAGAAAGTAACTTTGCCATGGTACTAAATTCAGACACAGATTATGAATGAGTATCATAGCTTTCTTTGCCAGTTTCACAAGGCTCCTGTACTAAAGCAGCATTCTATTTTATTTCTTGTAGAAAATACTACAGCCTATACCCTTTTTAAAGACTATGTTTTCACCCCTCTTTCCCCTTACAGGAATTGTGTGCAATGCCTTCACCCCCACAATCTGTCTCAAGCTATACTTGATCGGTGTAAATCCTCATGTGCTTTCATGGAACATTATGTGGACCAAACATCAGGTAAACCAAAGCTTACTAATCAAAGCACTGAGAAAGTATCTACAGAGAATCATCTTCCCCAGTAAGGGTCCTAATCAGCCATTCTAAAGAATGGACCAGCTGCTTCAGTGTTTTCCATCTCCCAGAGAGGGTACTCTAGACCACCAGCAGAGTACATTTTGCCATGGTTGGCTGAATTGTGAAATCCCACATCTCAACTATCCAGCTAAATTCCCATGCTGTGCATTTCCATGGAAGTACAGTAAACATATTTTCTAGAGAGGCCTCAGTGAGCCAAAGAGATTCCTATGTAGAGTCCATTTCACCATGAGAGACAACATCTATGGAGCCATAATTATTTTTTATAACCCAAGCTGGCTTCAGTTATAACCTTCTTTGGATCAAACATTTTCATGTTTCACTAGCAATGATTTGTTTTTGCCAAATGCGTAACTTCAAAAGGGCCATTCCTTCATGGTACTTTTGATTCTGACATCAATAAAATATAGGGTGAAAATATAAAGGTAGCACAATGGAAAAGGGATGGAATTTTTAGTCTGAAGACCTTGGCCTAAGACATGTCCCCTGACACCATCAGCCTCTTACAACATTTCCCTGAGCCTCAGTTTTGTCATCTGTAAAATGGAATGGTAACAGCAATCTCAGAGTTGTGTAAGATTAAATGAGCCAGTGAACATGAAAGAATTATGTAAATTAAAAATTTCATAAATGAGGGAAACATGTGAAAGCAGTGTTCAAAGGCCATTTCATTAGAACCCGAAAGCAAGCACGCCGCCTTGGTCAGGTGTAAGGTGTTAAGATACACATGAACTGGAAATTAAGCTTGAAATTATGTCTTCACTGGAAACATTCACCTGTAAAAACAAGTCCGTCTTTTAAAGAGAATGCACAAAAAATAAACTTTCTGCAGAGTTTTGTTTGCTTCTTCCCTCACATCCATACTGATATTAGCCCATAAAGAATTGGGCTCTGAAAAGAGTCCATGTGCTGCCAGCTGCGGCTGTAGCAATCACTCCAGAAAGCCAAGTGCCTTTTCTAATAAATAGAGCCCTTACTGTCAACATGTCATCTATTATATTAAGTAAATAAACCTACCGTGACCTAAGTGTGGTTACAAAAAGTGTTCCATTAGAGCTTCTTAGAAAAAGCCCTTGCTTGACCTAAACCAAGAACATAATCATGGCCAGGGCATGCGGATTTGGGACCTGAAAACGTCCTCTCTCCTAACCCATTAGAAACGTTTGTAAAATATATCGGTAGCTAGGGGACTCCCCGCCTCTTCACAACTATTGTGCAAGGAGAGGG
Source organism: Mormoops blainvillei (assembly GCA_004026545.1). Classification (NCBI taxonomy): domain Eukaryota; kingdom Metazoa; phylum Chordata; class Mammalia; order Chiroptera; family Mormoopidae; genus Mormoops; species Mormoops blainvillei. The sequence goes on along the minus strand of PVJD01002968.1, from coordinate 81,066 downwards.
AAAGGGCATTTGTTAGCCACCTCTATTATCTATCCACTCAATCACACTTAAAGGATGTTCTTTGCTCTTTCTGGCTAAGCTTCTATTAGGCGAGGAGCCAGTAATGGGATCAAGCCACGTGCCCCCTATGAGGATCTTAGCTGATTGAGCAGTTCTAGCTCAGCCAAGGGAAATGACAGTCTGTCAGGATAAAAGGCATGCATGTCACAAACTTTAAGGTCGCTGTGAAAGACTCTAAGGGTATCACCTTTGAACAGAGAGCATCATGGATTTTCTGTGTGTGAGGACCTGTAATAAAGGGAAACTTGCATTTTGTGCTTGGTGCCTCTATTCCAATTAGTAGTCCTCCAGCCTATCTTTAACCTTTCTTTCAAGGAATCTTATTACTGACCAAAAGAAAACTGGGCTCTGTTTTCCCACTTGGAGATGAGCCCTCGCCCTTATTACTGAGTTCTTGGCATATTCAGGAGCATGCTTGATCATCCCTGGTAATTCAGACACAAATCACCCACGATTGGGTGATGGCTTTTCTAAATCTTGGCAGGTCCCCTCCTGAAAGGCCCTCTCAGGGAGACCTTCAGACATTTAGGTGAAGTCCCCAAAGTCTGGAGAACAGGCAAACAACACATGCCTCTTTAAGCCAGGAGGTAATTTTTTGAGTCTGGAAGAGCTGCAAAGTTCTGTGGAATACTTGCATATTTTGCAGCCATGTTCCTCTTAGATTTGGATAATACCTCTGGCAGCCACGGAGTCTGTAGACTTTCCAACTAGAGTTTGCCAAGAGTCTAGTGCTAAAACAGAGACCTAGTGTGCCACTCCCCTTAGTGCAGCATGTCCTTTTCCAGCTAGTAATTACTTATTCTTTAAAAAAATGCCAAGGAGAATACTTAGATGCAAAATAAATTTGGTTAACAGACGAGTAAAAAATAAATAAATAAAAATTGAGGAAAGAGATTTGTGTATTGTCCTGAATCGACACTCCCCATTTTCTGGAGAAGCTACGTGTAATAATCATGAGAAGTTGCACTGCAGTTTCCTAGGAAATATTTATTCTTCTGTTAGTGTAGTACTGATTTTGGTTTCTGCAGATGTTTACTTTATCTTCCATTACTGCTGTGCAACAAATGAAGAGCGAGCACAACAAGAGAAACATAAGCTAATGAGGAGAGCTGTGAAATAATTTTTTAAATCCTGTTTTCCACGAGTGATTAAGGATATACGCCACAAAAACTGTCCCTCTCTCTGCAGTGCATATGGTTATATTTGGTTAAGGGGTTTGGACATATTCCAGTTAATACTGCTACAGAATCAAGCTGCAAAAAAAAAAGTACTCTTATTAAATACCTTAATCTTGATTACTGTACAAAGAAGAATTTTGTTGAAATATTTTAATAATAAATATGTAATAAAAATTTGAGTTACTCTTTGCATCAACAGTAATAGCAGTCCTCTGTTTCTGAAATGTAGATTTGCAAATATCTCTGGTCCTATTAACTGAGATGGTAAACACTGTACTTGCTGGAATCCTTTGAATTACTCATTCCAGTTTTTAATCCATTTATTTGTCTGCTTCGTTACAGAATGCTTCTCTAGCCCAAGCTACTTGAGGATATTTTTCATCATTTTCATAGTTACATTCTTGATTGGGTTGCTTAAAGTCCTTATCATTAGACAGGTGATATTACAATGGAACAGTAATAAAATAAAGTCCTCAGCAGATTACAGGGTGTCGGCCTCAAAAAAGGTCAGTGAATTCTAAAAAAGAATTACTGTCAGTATGTCATTGTCTACTTCCAACATTTAGGTCCTTAACTAATCATGATATTTCTTCTCCAACAAGGACAAATTGATTCTGCAAAGTGTTTGCACAAGAGCGGTAACCTACCGACGTGAGAAACCTGAAGAAATAAAAATGGATATCAGCAAATTAAATGCTCATGAAACTTTCAGGTGCAACTTCTAAAAAGATAAAAAGTACTTTATGGGAAACTGGATTTTTAATAATTGCTCCTAAAAATTATAGTTTTAGAAGTCACAAGAGGAGACAAATTGTTCTAGATCATGCTAGTTGCTGGTTTTCACTCGAATGAAGACAAGCATCCTCATCATCATGTGACTCACAACGCTGCTGACTTTTTCAGAGAAAAATGTGTCTTACTACTGTTTGAGACTAGTGTCATTGTAGCACTTTACTGTAATATATAACTTATTTAGATCAGCATAGAATGTAGATCATCTGAAGAGCACTGATTACACTTTACAGGTACCTGCCATTCCTCCTACGCTTCCCAGAGAGACACAATGCTTTCGAGGTAGTTTTGGCATCGTGTCGCTGCAAGGGTACAGTAATCCCTGCATGGAACATGCAAATGAAAAAAAAAATAATAAGGCAGTTATATTAATGTTGCCAAACACTTCAACATTTATTTGGCAGTGAATAGACAAGAATGGCTAGATGAATAAATGGTTAGTTAGCGTTTCACTCATTCAAGAGTTGAACTGATGGAGCCTTCATTTTAAGGGATATTGCTTTTGAAACTGTCTAGTTTTATGCATGTGTGTTTGTTTTCTTCTCTTTACAAAATGGATACTAATTCCAACATTCTCTCCTCTTTGCTTTTATAATTTGGCTTTCTTTCTTACAGGATAAGTTTATATATGTCACAGATGACTGGATTACATAAGTGCTAAGTTACTACTGCCGTAAAAACTTAATAATACAATGTCACTTTATTAGAATACTGGTTTTAAAAGCTGAATGTTTAATAAGGGACACTGTACAATAGCATCAAAATTTGAACAGCTTCGTTGTTTTCAGATGTGGACTTTTATATCTTCTTACCTGGTAAACTGGATGGACTGTTTCACCATTTCATTGTCTAATCATCAGGTTAAAATGCACAAGATATTTAGAAACTCTGCCTCAAACAAAGTGCCACACTTTTGACTGAGCTTTCTCAGATATTTACTCCAACTAGATATTAGCGTTTTTCAAATTAAAAGCTACATTAAGCTATATTTATTTCTGCCCTTCCATGAAGACTATGGACATTCTTTCCCTGTATCACTCACCCCCACTGCCAGGATTCTAGAAGTACGCAATTGGAGGAAGATAGACAATATCTTAGAAATAAGCTAATTCATCCTTTTAGTTAGCCAGGGAATCAAGGCTCAGAAGGTTTAAATGATTTCTCAAAAACCATCCCAGTGATTAAGTGGCAGCATTCGAAGGATACTTCTCTTATTGCCAGGCTCATATTCATTGCACAATATCATGCTACCTCTTGAGTCTTTAAGATATCTAATTGGCAAGTGTCTTTAAATGTGATTTACTGAAGTCTTAAGTATATGAGCATGAGAAAATGTCAAAGGAAAGCAGAAATAAGTCATTCAAATGGAATGGGCCATGACTGGCTTCCAATCTTTCCTGCTAATCAGCTTCTAAGCACTAAGGAAAATCCATTCACACCTTAGCCTGTGTGAAGGGCACCCCTAAAGTTGAGCAGAGCTGCGCCCGAGAGGCTGATACAGAGGTCATGAGCTTCTGTCTTCCCCAAGGGGAACTTCTTCGCGATTACCGTAGCCCTACAAGACTTCGTCCGACAGTCCTGTGTGTAGCACCGAGCTCTGCCTACAACAACGTCTTTTTATAATTAACATCCCGGTTCGCTGTTTTCCGGCACTAGAATTAATCAAAGTGCTAGATATTTGCATTTCATTGAAGACTAACCTCCCCCCTCCCCACCCCATATGCTACTCTAAAGAGCATTTTAAAACATATAATAAGTCGCTCTGGAGCCAACAAACACAGCAGCTCCATTAGCTGTCCCCTAAAGCCAAGCAATGATGACTCTAAGTTAAACTGTATTCCTTTCCCCAAACGAGAGATTGGGGACACTGACGTAATTCAGTACTGTGACTCGCTTGTGTAAGATACCCTTGACCACTAAGGATAACGTAAAAATCATATTTTGCAATCTGCCTGTCACACACAGCACCCTTTTTAAAAGGAAAATAAATGGATACCCGACAGACCCCCAAAAGGAAAAAGTGGGGAAAAATCCACTTATTAAAATGCTGACAACTTAAAAATGAACATTACGATGTTCATAAACTAATTTCCATGTGGAATGAATTATCCAAAAGAGCAAAATAAAATGAAACCCTTAAAAGTCCAGGGTTTATATTTTTTACACTCTCACTAGTTTGCACTAATTTATAACGAACAGAGGCTGTTATCACAGGAAGGGACAAACTTCCTGAGGGCAGTTCAATGCTAGATGATGACAGAAGTTATGCTGGTGATGTGCTTTCTTTTTCTACTTAAAGATCTAATTATTAAAGATTTTAGAGCTTATACTTTACTTGAATAATTGGTATGTTCCTGTATAGTGATTTGTGAGAAGAGAATTAATATTTGACTAGATAGAATTAATTAAAAGGTAAGGGAAAACAGGGTATTCTTAGATTAAGTGATATTTGTAAATAGAGGCTATTTTCAATATGTCCACCGGAGCCTTTTGAGATTCACTGATATTAAACACAGGTCAGGAATTTTAAATGGTTAACAAAGTTAATAACTTGAACACTTTTAGTATGACAGCATTTCTGTGCCCATAAGTATATAATGACTTAGAAATGTGCCATCCACACACTACAATATAATTGTATGCGTTTTATTTCTCTGGGGACATCTCTACACTGCGGTGCACCTGGATTTATAAGCATTTGATATCTTTTACAAAATTTGTTAATATTTATGATGTCATAAGTATTCTCTGCAAGACTCAGAAATTCACTAAAAATCTGATTATGTCCTAAATGTTCAATGTAGCTTAGGTTAATAAAGATTAAAGAAAAAAAAAACTTGAGTTAAAAAAATACTTTTTTTCTACAGGCAAATTTTTCAAACACCAAAATTAAAATTAGTGCATGCATCAGATGCAACACTTCACTAAAGAATAAATTCAAATATGTCTTAAGAGCTACTCAGTCTCCACTGAAGATATTCTTGTACGACAACAGGCATCCATGAGACACTGATATATTTTTATGATGGACTATGAAAATTTTTCTCCATAGAATTATATTCCTCCAGGTACCTGGTATAGCAAATTAGACTCAATGGCTTTTACTTCCTTTCCTTACTCCTGTTTTTTTCTACTCAGTTTTCCTAAGGGATTACACTAAAACTTCAAACTCAATAAGCCTAATTGTGATAAATAACCAAATGTAATGATATAATAAAGTTCTTCATTTTTAAGTATCTCTTAATGATTTTAAAACTAATTTGAATCCACATACCTGAACGAAGACAGATCCATTAAAAATTTTAAATTTTTACAACTGCTAGAGATTCAGTTTTAAAGGGTTTGAGACATTATTTTAATAAAAGTTTCTAATGAAATACAGCTACTTGAGAGTTCAAACATGTGCACATTGTATTCTGGTTTATTTGCTCTTAACATTTATTTTATGACTGTTCTTATCAATACTGATCTTACGAAATCCATTTCATGAAATGCAAATTGAAATATATTTCTTTGCAAAGAAATATAGAGCTAACTTTCAGGTCATTTCCCTTTTATGATTCCTCTATGGAAAATTTACTATGGGTAACTGATTATTATACATGTCCATATTTCATTGATTCTGAGACATCTACTTTTTTAATATAACATCACTGAAATTGTGCTGTATCTTGCAATTGTCAGTGTGTTAGATGCAGGGTTGAAAGTTGTGCTTAAATAAATATTACACTAATTAATTAACTAAATGTCCACAGATACAGGGACAGTCCTTTCTTACAAATATTTAAGAAGCCATTTATGATAATACATGAGCCAGTTTTCAGTACAAGTGAATCACATACGATTTAACATGGAACCTAACTGATTATGAGTTCACACCCTGTAGACCTTTAGGTTAAGAAAGTTTCAGCCTCCTGTTTATGCTAGCGGCTGTGATTTCTGTGAACCTAACTTAACTGACAAGAATGAGTTTTGTTAACAATTTTTTATTCTTCCTGTTCTTTTGTAAAGAATACTTTTATATTATGATCTTGCTGTAAAACAGAATTAAGTGGAAGAATATTACATGTAACCGTCAAAATTAGATTTCGCAGCATCTTGCATGTGTTACTTCAGTGACAGGAGAAAAACATGATACAACCAGCAGTGCTATCAGAAAAAGAACTTTCTCTTTGAGCCCTTCTACTTTTTTTTCCTTAACATTTCTGTTCTTTTGATTGATTTTTTTTTCCTTTGGCTCTGATAAATTTACCTTCAAGCCCATGTAATAAGTGTCATAAAACTGCATATTTAAGTTATTTTAATTATATGAAATGATTGTTCAGCTATCTGGGCAGCTGTTAATAAAATACGTGAGAGTAACAACACTACTCTTTTATCTACCTGAAACAGTCTCCTGCTTAAAGTTTATCTTTGTAAGCTCACTCTATTAGTCATGTCTCTAACCTCTACAATCTACTTCAGTTAAAATTATTTAACCCGACAATTAAAAAAATAAAAACCTGCAATCACCAAGAAAGGAAAATGTGATTTATATAAAGAACTTTTATTAACTTTACACTGTACTACAGATAAATGTGATTTTGATAAGAATTCCACACAATGACAAGTATGGTACATAAATTTTATTAAGAATATTGAATATAAAGTATTTTAATTCTAAATTATAATAAAATATAAATGTGCACATATTAATAAATTCATTTTGTGTATATTTAATGTAACTTTAAAATTATTTTACATTTACCAGCTACTTCATTTTTAAACCTCTGAATACATTTTAGAAATGTTTTTAAATTATCAGTAATATAACCTTATTTGTTTCATTTAACAAGTCTTGCCTTTGTAAAAAATTTTTAACATAGTGTGTATTTTTAAATTAAAATATTTGAATATAAAATAGTTCTAAGAAACAAATTCTCATTAAACAAGTGTCTTATTATTTCTGGCTTTGAATTATACATAAAATTAAATCTCCTTAAAGGACACACAAGATTGGGGGATATGGCGATTTCATGTAATATACTATAAAACTGTTCAAATAGTTCTGACTACTAACTGCTGTATTATGTATTTATTAAAGAGCTGAAGCTGTAGTTGTGAGATGTCTATTTTTCTAACAGAGCTTATAATAGTTATGACAAGGCATTTAATTAATGCATCATTCTGTTTAAAAGTAGGTGTTAATCACTATAAAATTTTGTTTTAAAATAAAAATGTAAAAATCTAAGAATTCTCCTTTATTTACCATTGTGTTCTACATGGCCCTCAGAGCTGCCAGGCGACAGCATGTTGTCACATGAGGAAATGTAATGACATTCATATGTTGTCATTGGTAGAGGACATCACATAATTCCCAAAACTACTATTTCTAGAAAGTTGTAGGACCAATGACAAGGTGAGGGGCCAACCTAATTGTTCTATTTGCCTTTTGATTGCTGCCCAATGATGGAAGCAGAATGAATATTCTGATTACAAAGAACTGAAAAAGTAGCTAAAAGATGTATCAGGCTTTTTCTACCAGCCAAAGACTTCTATCAGCACCTGGGTAACATGTTCATAAACCTCAACCGTACATTCTGTGGAGCCATATTTAAACTACTGGAATTTGTGGAATACCCATATGATGTGATTTTTCTTTATTTAACCTAGAGGGGAAAGTAAAGCAGATGAGGGGACATATTAAAATTTAAATAAGACATGTAGACAGATAAGAGTTATAACAGTTAGAAGGAAAAGTATGTGTAGCAAATCTATAGGTAGGAGAGTTGCTCTAGAGAGATCAGGGAGAAGCTATCAGGAGGTCTCACAAGGTCTTTATTTTTGGAATTCATCCCAGTTGGGTGTGAGTTACGGTCTTTCAGGATCAGAATCCTGATTTTATTATGAATATTATTTATCTTTCCTTTGCCTTTATTAAAAGGACTTACCTGCTGAATTTCAGTAGAGCACACACCTGAGACTTAACGACCCAGACTCCTATGCAGCTAACTATGATTACTGGACTGAATGCTGGTCAGTGGGATGGGAGTTGGTCATCTGGACACAACCCCAGAACTTACTTCTTTTTTCTGTCTTTTGCTGTCTGGGAAAACTAAAGCAGCTGTCTTAGCAAAGGAAGCGCTGTGCTGAAATTGTCAGAGCTTCCCTTCTGCCCTCAAATGCTCACCTCAAGACATCCATGGTAGGAAAACAATAGCTTTTTACTACACCACTGCATTTGATGTCAGACCAGATAAGCTGTATTATTAATATAATTGTCTCACTGAATTCTTAGCAACACTAAATACCATTTTCCCCAACTTTTCAAAGAAATACGAGGCACAGATAGGTTAGGAACCTTGTATATATGCACACAGCCAGCACGTGGCCAAGGGGGGAATTACTACCCAGATCTGTTTTACTCTCCATAAATGAGTGAGCATGTATTATGAGAGGATAGATTTCACTAGTTTAGCTAATTTTACTAGTTTAACTAGTTTTACTATCTTCCCATTTGCGCCCCCAAAAAACATTCAATAAAGAAAGTTCAGGAGCTAATATATGTGTACAAATACCACACAGGACAAAGTAAACAGATCTTTAAAAACTGAAAAACAAAATGCTAAGTGCACTCAGATACTTGAGTTAGACTGCAGCAGGTCCACAGAAGACAATGTTTGGCCAAGGCCCTGGAGGAAAGGTGAGGTCAAGGAGAGTTAGGAAAATGGTGAAGCAGAAAAGAGCAGGGATTCCATCCAAGAACACTGAAATCTTGAGATAAAATATTGAATAATGAAAGGCAAGAACCTATAGGTACTAAATTATGGAGAGCCTGATTTCCAGACAAGAAGCTTGAACTCTGGTTACCTGGAAAAAACAAGCCCTGAAGATTTTGCATAGAGAAGTAATATTACTGAAATTATATATGGTCTGGCAAATGTTTTCATAAACCAAATATAACTTTTATATAAATATTAATTTTCTACCCTCTTATACTAAATGTAAATAATATTTAATACTCTTAAATATTTAGTGCTACTAAATGCTATTTAATACTAAATTTAAATACTATTCATTACTAGAGTAAAAAAAAAATTGGAAGTATACAGAGGCAGAAAAAAATTCAAAATCCTATTCCCCAACAGCTATCACGTTCAAATGTAGGCGTATTTTCTGTTTATTCGATTATGTACTTTATTCCTTTTAATGTGCTGATGATGCATATTTACTGTAAAATGTCCTAAAATATACAGCAGTCCAATCCAACCATCTACAGCTGACCATTGCCATAGCTACCGAGCTAGCTGGCTACATATCTATTTGTAACTAATAAACAAATATGCTGTACATAGTCTGTTATAAATATATTTTTTCCTCAAAAATATTTCAAACATTTTCCATGTCAAGAATTTAAGCAATCATTTTAATAGGTGGATATAGTCCAACCATGAATGTGCCACAATCACAGCTCTTAAATTCATTAATACAAAGAATGAGCAGGATATGACACCAAATCTAAAAGACTGGTTAACAACTTCAGTTTTTAACAAGAGGAGATTGGTTAAATAAATTGTTTTGTGAATGGGAGCAATTCACACATTATAATGAAAGGAGCCAGTGCAGAGAGAAGTGTTTATGTTGGGAAGGTTTGGATTGGTCTAAGGCACGATGGGGAACATTTCAAGTTGCAACAAAGAGGAGTCAGGCAAATGCGCTTGGAGAATTTTTAGAGGAAGTAAAGATCTAGACAAAAGTACAAAATGATGAAATATGAGCCATTGCTACAAGGAAGATGTGAGAGAACTTGGGGACTGGCTAGGTACAGGTGATAAGAAATGGAGTGAGTCAAAGAGAATTCTAATGCCAGCTCTGAAAGTCACTACAGACTTCTATCCAAATTGGATAAAACTCCCAATCTGGTCTCACGCACCACATTGTTCTTGCCAATCCATGACTTTTAGACTAAATTCTAACTTCATCAAAATATTTGGCCAGACAAAACCAAAGCTGTGAATTTTTAAACTATGTCAATGATCATGCTTTCAATATTATCAAAATAAACCTATCTAAAAGATACACAGTATCTCCTTTTCATCTAGTTCTTTATATATGAATATTTTTCTCATAATTAAAAGCAGTGGTGAGCTGCAAAGGCAGGGCAGAACATCTATAATAGTGTCAACAATGAAAATAAAGTTAAGAAATGGCAACTTGGCTTTCAACTTGGTAATCTTTAGCACTTTTTTGGACTTGTATATTATGTAGTACTAAGGACCTGGTGCTGTTTAGCCTTCTTCCAATGAATTGCCTTAGGTCTAAAAAAATTCTGTCAATAGTGTAGAAAGGGAAACTCTTTCTTTATTGGGCTTTGCCATTCTCTATGTCGTTTTTCCACTGTTATGACTACAATATGCATGCCAACCATCACTAAAGTCATGGGAGATAATAAATCCACTTAAGAAAACCTTAACTTGCCATTAACACAAATTTTTCTACCTTTCCCCACACTAAATTCAAGATAAGCCATAAGTACATGGTTCTCAAAGAGCAGCCCCCAGACCAGAGGCATCAGTGTCACATGAAACCTTGTTAGCGATGTAGACCGTCAGTCTCTACCCTGAATCTTCTGAAACAGAAACTCTGGGACCGAGGCCTAGTGATCTGTGTTTCAGCAGGCTCTCTAAGTAATTTCGATGCCTGCCAAAGTCTAAGAACCATTTACACAAAGAGCAGAAACTAGCACCAGGAGACCGTAGTTATAGACTGCGTTTACTAGTGCACCTAGGCCAGTGCCTGATACCCCATACCCAGTGCAGGTACTCAAGGAAATGTTGGGTGAGTCAAAGATGTACTTTCTTCTGTGAGCCCCTCAGACACATCCCTGAGAAAATACTGTGCCCAAAAGGTGTCTGTACTTGTTATAGTTAAAATCAAAGTAATAAAATAATCATCTGCATATTGGTTTAAAAATAAGGTTGATTTTTAGTTACTTTTTATAGCAAAACTTAACGTCTCATATCTAGAGGCCCACATTCAATACTTTTATTATCCACAGCCAAGTCTCATTTTTCTGTCACTGAAACCTTCCCTATTCTTAGCAAAAGTTAAATGCATGTAGATGTGTGTGCGTATGTGCGTGCGTGCATGTGTGTGAGAAACAGTTGGGGAATCTTCACCACTGCCCTAGGGAAATTCCTAACATGGTGTGTGAAGCTCCATCTTAGTCAGAGGACTAAGTCTTCTCCTCATATTCTCATCACCACCAAACTACACAGCTTCTTCCCATCCTCCCTTAAAAAAATTAAAACTGTCTAGGTCTATTGTCTGTCTTCAGGGAACACAAGTGGGACAGTCACACTAAGGATGGCTAGGCACAGTATCTCTCCATTCTACTTCGTGGTCACTGTAGTAGGAAATCCTTCTGTTCTGTCACATTTTGAGGAATCACATTTGTTTACTCTTTTTCTCTCAGGTCTAAAACACCCATTTCTCTTTTGCCCAGATCCAATTTTATATCGTCTTTTAAAAAAATGTAGCTCGACAGGCATGCATCCAAATCTGTTTCTAGACCACTAAATTTCGTGCTTATTTTGGTAGTATTTCCAGGCTTGGAAAAGGGAAAAAATCTTATGGTACCAATGAACAGCAAAAGTGAAAGGAAATGTGCATACAAGTGTATGTAAGGGCAACGTAGCCTCGAAGAATAAAAAGTGGTGCTGGGACTCTGTTCTGGGACTCCGGATCCCTCGGGCCATGGGGGATATAAAGAGGCAGCAGAGATGAGAAGGAAAGAAGATTAAGAAAAAATGCTTAAGAGACCTCTGCTTGAAGTCTCTACTGCACCTCTCTTTGAGGATTGGGTGGGGGATAGTTCCTCTACCTCCAGCCTAGTGGGGCTCCAAGGAAACCACTAGGAGCTTTGACTTGCACTCCCTAACTCAGGAGGACAGAGAAGTCTGATGCCTGGTTCATGCCAGAGAAAGAAGCTTCATCACAGGTTGGTGCTGACAATGCATAAGGCTATGGCCTGGGTCCTCTCTCCTCCCAGGACAACTAAACAGGGTAAATGGCTAGGACTAGGTGTGCCTGTGCTAACTATGATTCTCTATTCTTATTCCATAGATTTGGGTATAACTTTAAACAGAGTAAATAAATGCCATTTTTACCTTCCAAATATCAAAATAATATCAGATTATATATCAGATTACATCAGAATAATCATTCTCAAGAATGATTTTGAGTCTAGTGATTCCCTCTCACCTGACCAGAGAATCTGAGAAAAACAGAATGCGTATGTTGAAAACATGTTCAATAATAGTGTTTATTATGTTCCTTAAATTAGAGTTTATATTTTAGTGTATTTAAAATTTACAAGATTACTTTGCATAAAAAATATTCACCTTAATCTACAGATTAATTGTGCAAATATAGGTTAATTTTCATTTGGCAATTTCCTAGCTTCCTTCTGTTTGACTAAGAGCTTAGACATTTAAGATACAGAAATACAAGATGTTTTTCAACACTTAACCACATTAGCATTTAAAAGGTGCTCTCCCTTGCCCTTGGAAGTATTGTGAAAGACCAGTTATTAAGCTTCAAGATTTCATTGCCTTGTCCTTTGATGATACTGAGTTTGAGTAAAAAAATATGAACTCCTTGCCAATCCGTGTAAATATGCATCATCAGCACACTAAAAGTCATGGATTGGCAAGAACTCCTTGACTCAAAATTGGATGACTAGAATGGTAGCTATATATGTTATCGCTTAAATTGTTTTTATTAATAAAGGATAAATAATGCAATTTAAGTTTCTTCCTATCTCCTTAGTCAGTAAGGAGATTCTCTAGTAATGGGTAGATAATTGCCTCAATAGTCAGTAATCATTTGAAAATAAGGGCAGAATAGGTGAAGAAACACACATTCTTCTAAAGAATCAGGGAGAAAGTAATGCATTCTTAAAATGAGGGTGAGAGAAGGTGTCGTGAGTCTTTATAATGGGTGTGGGTGGTTCAAAAAAAGGGAGAGACCAAAGGAGAAGAAAATGTCACAGCAACAAAGATCTTCACCACTTACCTACCAGCCCTTACACACACACATTCTCACATATGTATACTCTGTATGAGATATCACATCAGTAATGCACAGTTGCCCAGAGCCTCTTTAGGGTATTTTTCTTAAGTATAATTTACATAAAATATAGTGCACAGATTTTAAGTTTACAACTTGAGTTTTGGTAAATGTACACACTCATGTAACCATCACCCCAATTAAGATGTAGAACATTTCTGTCACTTCAGAAGGTTCTTTATGTTCCTTTCCAGTCAATAAATTCTCTCCTGTGATGGTCAATTTTATGTGTAAACTTGCCTGAGATATAGTGCCTAGATATTTGGTCAAACATTATTCTGGGTATTTCTGTGAGAGTATTTCAGAGTGAGATTTACCTTTAAACTGGTAGACTTTGAGTAAAGCAGGTTGCCCTCCACACTGGGCTTCATCCAACTAGTTCAAGGTGATTCGGTTTGCTCCATCACTGATAGAGCAGTAGGCTAAGCTCCCTCAAGCAAGAAAAAATTCTCCAGCAGACTGCCTTTGAAGCAACATCAACTCTTGGACTTCATCTGCAACATAAGGTCTTTCTGCTCCGCCAGCAGACCAACTTTGAAATCAAACTTGAACTCTTCGCTGAGACGCTAGCCTCCCCTATCAGATATTGTACTTATCAAGCTGCCACAATTTTACGATCCAATTCCTTAACATAAATCCTTTTAATTATACGTGAATATATTAATACACACGCCCTATTGGTTCTGTTCCTTTGGAAAATCTAATACATCTCTTCTTCAGTATAATCACTGATTTCTCTTACCATAACCAAGCAGCCTTTATTTTTCAATTACAGTTTCTATTCAATATTATTCTGTATTAGTTTCAGATGTACAGCAAAGTAGTTAGAAAATCACGTACTTAACAGAGTGCCCCCACACCACTGCTTCAAGTGCTCACCTGGCCCCATACACAGTTATCACAGTATTATTGATATATTCCCTAGGCTATAATCTGTATCTCTGTGGCTATTCTCTAACTACCAAATTACTGCTTAATACTTTCACCTTTTTCACCCAGCCTCCCAAACCCCTCCCCTCTGACAACAATCAGTCTGTTGCTTCTATTTAAAAAGCTTTCTGCTTTGCCATTTCCCCTCAGAATTAATAGCATTCATCTGACATTTACCAAAACCCAATCTTTTCATGGCAATACTAAAGTATGGAAGCTAAATTAACATTTAAATAAATTACATTTGCTTTTCTGTTAGGTCAGGTTTAATAAAATAGAAAACTACACTTTTTACAGAAGAATCTGGACAAATATATACATATGTCTGTCCAGAAGGTATCCAGCCATGTACTAGGAGAAATAGACATTTACTGAAGAAAATACAAGATATAAAAAACATTGTACATAAGACAAGGATGCCCCAATCCCCTTCAAAGTAGGCACCTTGGGACTTTACACAGTTCTCCCAGTCACCATCAGCTGCCTGGTGGTATTTTCCTGAATCTCATTGACAGTGTGAAAGCTCTTCGTTTCAAAGGTGATTTTAGATTTGGGAAAATCCAGAAGTCGCAGGGCACCAAATCTGGGCTGTAGTGGGGCTGAGTCACATGTGTGATTTGATGTTTGGCCAAAAAACTCTGCATAAGACGTGATGCGTGAGTGGGTGCATTGTCCTGTTGAAGCTACCAATCACCAGTCACCCATACCTGTGGCCTTCTGAATCATTCAAATAGTTTCCTCAGAGGAATGTTCAAGCTTAACGCAAAATATGATGCAGATGTGTTGCTCTACTCAGTCATTTTGAATGCGATAGCCACATGGTACACATGCTCACTCAATGGCCCTTACCTCCCCCACTGACTAGTACAGTGAAGTCGTCATTGTTCACGCATGCACATTCCAGTCCACTCTCCTTGGCTGCCAGGTTACATCGGTGTCACCCAAACCATTCCTGTTATATTAACAATGGCTGGACTTTTTCCAAACAGTCCTCATATATAGTTGTATAAGCACTACCACAGCCAAGACACAGAATTATTTCCATCATATCCAAAAGCTTCCAACGTCCCTTTATAGTCAATCCTCTCTCCCTATCCTCAGCCCCTGGCAACCACTAATCTGATTTCTGTCCCTATAGTCTCCTTTTTCCAGAATGTCATAAAAATGGAATCATACAATATATAACCTTTTGTGTACGCCTTTTTTCCCTTAGTATAATGCTTTCAAGATCCAACTATGGTGGCATGATAAGTAATTCCTTATTTTTCTGAATTGTAAGGATCTACTGTATGTAGGTACTACAAATTGATGATCCACTGACTGGTTAAAGGGCATTTGGACTATTTCTAGTTTTTGGTTATTATGAGTAAAACTGCTATAAGAATTTTCATTAAGGCCTTTGTAGGCATATGTTTTATTTCTCATTTAAATACCTAGGAGTAAAATTGTTAGGTTAAATGGTGAGTGTATGGTTAACTTTATCAAACTGTTTCTGCAAACTGGCTGCACCTTTTTACATTTCCAGCTGCACTATATGAGTGTTCCAGTTGCACTGCATTTTTAAGACCAGTGTCAGGTTTATAACAGCCATTTTAGTAGGTGTTTACTGCTCTATCTCTGTGGTTTAATTTGCAGTCCCCTACTGACTGAAGATGTGAAACTTAACAAGTGCTTCTCTGCTATCTGCAGTGGTTGGCATTCAAGTTAAACCCCAACTGATCCCTAGACACTGGTATTCACACCGCTGTGTAGCTAGCTCCTAAATTTCATAGGGCTGTATAACAAATAGAATACCGTGAAAAAGATGGCGTGTGGTTTCTAAGGCTAAGTCATAAATGCCATTGCTGAGTCCTCCTTGATCTCTCTTGGCTCACTCACTTTGAGGCAAATCAGCTGCATGAAATGAGGACATTCGAAAACCCCTATAGAGAGGGCAACATGAGGAAGAAGTCAGGTCTCCTGACAGTAGCCAGCACTGACTTGTGAGCAGTGAGAGTGAGCCATTTCGAAGGCAGATCCTCAGCCCCAGCTAAGGTTTCAGAGGGCTGCAATCCCAGCCAACATCTTGGCTACAGCTCCAACGAAAACCAGAATCACCCCAGTTAAGCTGCTTCCAATTTCCTGACCTACAAAATCTGTGAGATAAATGTTTATCATTATTTTAAGCCATTTAGTAAGCTGTTATGCAATAATAGATAACTAACATACCACTCATCTCTTTACTTTGGTAAAATGTCTGTTCAACTCTTCAGTGTATTTTTTTAAATGGATTATTTCTGTACTTTGTGTGTAAGTCCTTTATAGGACAGGTGTTCCTCAAGTATTTTCTCCCAGGTGTTGGCTTGATTTTTCATTTTCTTAATAGAATTCTTCAGGGGAAAATAAGAATTTGTATTTTATGCAGTCCAATTTGTCTGTTTTTTTCTTTTGTGTTTCATGTTTTTGTTCTCATATCTAAGAAATCTTGGCCTCATGAAAGGTCAATGGATTTTTTCCCTCTTCTTGAAGTTTTATAAATTTAGGTTTTAATTTTAGATATATGTCCATTTTTGAGTTTTTAAAAAAATATTGTCTGGGTTCATTTTTTGAAGGTCTAATTATTTCAGCAGTATTTCTTAGAAAGGCTATTCTTTCTCCATTAAATAAACTTGGTACTATCATTAAAAAAATTGACTGTATGTGCATAGTTCTATTTCTACACTCTATTCTATTCAATTGATCTGTTTATCTATCCTTATGCCAATATTGCATTGGCCTTATTATGGTAGTTTTAGAGTATAAATCTTGAAATCAGGCACTATGAATTCTCCAGCCTTGTTTTTCACTGCCAAAATTTCTTTGGTTATTCTAGGTATTTTGATTTTCTATATACATTTTAAAATAAATTTTTTTAGTTTCTATTAAAAAACTTGCTGAGATTTTTGATTAGGACTCTATTGAATATAGATCTATTTGGGGAGAATTGATACCTTAATAATCTTAATTCCTCTGGTCTATAACAAGATATATCTCCATTTATTCAGATGCTCTTTGATTTCTCTCATTAAATGATTTATACCTTCCATCATATAAACATTACACATATTTTGTTAGGTTTATCCCTATGTATTTTACATTTTAATGTAATTTTAATAATACTGTTTTATCAATTTAAATTTTTAATTTTCCATTGTCAGTATAGAGAAATACAATTGATTATCTTGTCACCTTGCTAAACTTACTTATTAGTTTTAGTAGCTTTTTCATAGACTTTTGGGGATTTTATATTTACATAATTGTGTCACCTATAAATAAAAATAATATTATTTCTTCCTTTCAATTGTATAGCTTTTATTTATTTATTTATTTATTTATTTATTTATTTATTTATTTATTTATCGTCTTACCCTATTGTACTGGCTAGGACCTCCAGTACAAAGTTGAATAGGAATGATGAGAGCAGACAATTTACATTGTTTCCAGTTGTTGAGTAAAGGCATTCAGTCTTGCATTATTAGGTTATTAGCTATTGGCTTTTATATGTCTGTCTTTTTATCAAGTGGAGAAAATTCCCTTCTGTTCCTCATTTGCTGATAATTATTTCATGGTGGATGTTGAATTTTTTCAAATGTCTTTACTGCATCGATTGACAGTCATTTTTTAGCTTGTTGATATGATTTACATTTATTGACTTTTTTTAATTGTTGAATTAACCTAACTACTTTTAAAGACCCTCCACCACATAATCTAACTCTACATATTCAACCATATTTTGCACAAGGTGCAATCACAAACCCTAAGAAGTGATACCTCGCTATGTAATGCTCATCCTTTGACCCACAATGCTCCTTTCCCTTCACCTCTCTAGATCCCTGTCTTCCTTCAAGATTTAATTTAGTTCCACCTTCCCCATGAACCTTTCTCCAGTTATCTAAATTACCTCTTTATGGGCCAATCATTTGGACTTGAGCGCTCTTCCAATGCATTTTTATTAGCAGGAAGCCATGTCAAAAAGAGGGAGAAATTGCTGGGTATTAGTGGGTGGAGATATAAGTCAATGTGAGAAAGTACTGGGAAACATAATACTTCAGTATTATAATCGGTATTTTTCTCCTAGTACAATAACACAGGGAATTTCTTGTTCTAGTTCTGGGGGATTCCAGTAATGTTATGCTCCCACCCTTACTGCTCTTATAACAATTTAGATGAACTGAACTCATTTTTTTTTAATGGAACTTCAAAGATAAAGAGAATGTCATGTTTCTTTGAAAATCTTTTATAAAAATATGGGCAAAAGAATATGACAAAATGTTATATTTATTTACTCAATGAATGCCCAGAAGAACCTTGTGTGAAACACTGTGTTAAGCTTTGTGGGGATATAAAAATAAAGCCATTTGACATCTCTAAATTCAAATTACACATAACATCCTGGATCTACTTATTCTTTCTTGTGTTGAAATCCCTATTTCTTTGTAGTCCACCACCCCAGACATACACATCCAGCTGGCTTCCAATGCTGAAAAAGTGCTAATCCATATACAAATACTAAAATACATGACTACATAAACACATAATTAACATTAATTTAGAAGTACTTTGCGTAGTTTTACACAACCAGTTTCAAACAATTATGGAATGTGTCAAACAATTATGGAATAGTCTGTAAAAATCATTTTGAATATTTTCTCATCTTTGAATAGAAAATCCAGTTAAATATAGAAAACTGGTTTGAATTCAAAATTAAAAAATGAAAAGCACTTCAGTTAAAGCCAGCTTTTAGAATTAAAACTGGATGGAATCTCAACAGCGCAACCTCTGGTGCTGTCAGGATTTCCTATGACAAAACCGGCACCTGTTCTCATGGAAGTGTTTTGCCACCTCTGCTTTTGCACATTTTCAGTTTCGGCCTTCATAAAAGTCTCTAGATGATTGTTAAACTACCTGGGTAAGGAACTGCAAATTGTTAAATGCTCCTTTTTGAATTTATTCGCCCAATACTGTAGACACAGTACAGAGTAACCAACTAGGTAAACATAAACGGCTAGATGACGGACTAGCACTGCTCCCTGCCCCCTGCCACAATCCCTGGATCAGAATCTGAAAACACAGCAGTAAAAATTTGGTGATTTCCATGATCCAAGATGAAAAACAATGAAGAAAGTCTTACACTGTAAATGATAGTGGGGATTTTTCCCCCTTAGGTTAGAACTCAGCTCATTAAAAGTTCAGCTGTAATTTATAGCACTTAATGGTCAAAATCAAATATATAACTTGAACTGCACACAAAAATCAATTGCAGTAGGACTTACAGATGAGAATATTTAAGGAATCATAGTGGTTTATTTTTCATGTGTTACCCACAGTCAAATTCTGCGTGCATGTCTTAACTCTACCTTGAATAATTTAGAAGCTATCCGCCTAAGAAAGTCTGTGTATTCCCCTTTCTTCTATCCCTGAATTTTGGTATGTTTTTTCTAGTCAAGCCTTGTCAACCTAAAGTAAATATTTATTAGATCTGGTAAAAATGTGATGGAAGAAGAAATAACAGTATAAAACAATTTATAAAAGGCATGTTCTTGTAGTCTACTAATACGTGAAAAGTCTTCTTGAAAAAGACTTTTTAAAATCTTCTGTAAATCATCCCTGAAAACCAGTATAGAAAACACAGAGCATCTGAGCTGAGAGAAAGTATAAGTACCCAGCAGAAAGAGGAGTACTGTGGTTTGTTCACCCTTTGCCAGCTCCTGCAGAGTCATGCCACGCCGAGGAAGTCATCTCTACAAACACACAGAAGTCTTCCCTCTGTACACCCCCTGATCTCTCCCTGTGCCTCTTCCCACCCTCCCCTTTGTAAGGCGTGTTTGCTCTATTATTTGAGAATATTCAGTTCTCCTATAGAAGACAAGCAAATGGAATCAATGAACTCATAAGAAATATTAAATATAGATCCTAAATATAAAAGTAGCTTGTGAGACACAGGAGAAACTCATAGTATGTGTTATGCATAGGTAGTAAGTTAGTAAGCTATGAGATACCTTAGACATCAATAAAGTAAAAAAGCTTAACTGATAAACATAGGTGAGGACAGAAAGACCAAAGGTACCCAATATCTGCATGGCACATGAGATACCAAAATTTCATTTTCTATTAAATATTTATGAGGTAAAGGAATGCCAGATATTCATGAGATACTCAATATTTATGAGATTTTAATTTCCCCTCACCCATTAATTACAGCCATTCTGGCTCACATGTCCTCTACACGAGACACGCAGATAAACTCTACAACAGCTTAGCAAACTAACGGGCAAGCTACAGCTATGGCCAGACATCCTTGCCCCTGTGTCTCTCCTATAGCACAAGCATCTATTGACTCCACGCACATTCCACTGCCTGAGTTTTTTTGCTTACTCTCAAATCTGGTCCTTTAGTCACACTGATGGTGGGGAATGCTGGTAAGGCAGAAAGAAAGATAAGGCATAGGAACAACATTGCATAACATAAAATTCACACACTGTGTCCTTTTAACTCTCTACACTTTCCTAAGTGTGTTAACCTATACCATCTCTTTTGTTTTTCTCACTCTTTGTTTTATGTTGATCAATAAACCACAAGCTTTGGTGATCTTAGTTTCTGAATCCTTCTGCTCAGTGACCTCTGGGAAAGCTCCTCTCAATGTACACTGAAACTCCTTGAGAAATACATACAATAATATTAGATACGTGATCACAGGAGTTTCTTAATCTCTCTGTGCTTCAGTTTCTTCATCCTGTTAAAATGAAAATAATAATAGTACCTACTTATAAGGTTATTGTATTAAAATAATGTAAGTGCATGTAATGTACCTACAATAAATGCCTAGCATTTACTGATTTGAATCTCTTCTGTAAATTATTTGTCCATTTATTTATCTATGACATGTTCATCTTCTTTAAAAAAATATTGTAAGGATTCACTGTTTATAAAAGATGTAAAACAGTTACAAAGATAATTCTTAGAATTAAATTTCATTGAACTCTTGCCATCTTCCAGGCATTCTGCAAAATACTTTATCTAGATAATCTTTTTTAATACACAAAACAATCTCATGAGTATATATGTTATCTCCTCTGAACAGGTAAGAAAATGGACACTCATCATAGTTAATTCATTCCAACAAAGTTATACAGCTAGAAAATATAGTAAAATCTTAAAGCAATGAATTTATCCATTTCTTTCTCAAAAGTCCATAATATTAATATTATATCTTAGTGTCCTTTATCAAAACTTCTTAGCATAACTTTGTAGTATAGTTTGCAGTCAAGGAGCATAATGCCTCCGGCTTTCTCCATCTTTCTCAAAATTGTTTTGGCTATTCAGAGATTTCTGTGGTTCCATACAAATTTTAAGATTATTTGTTCTATTTTTTTGAATAATGCCATTAGGATTTTAATAGGAATTGCACTGACTCTGTAGAGTGCTGGGGGTAGAATGGACACCTTAACAATATTAATTCAACTGATGAGCAAGAAATATCTTTCCACTTATTTCTATCTTCTTCAATTTCTTCATTAATGTCTTGTAGTTTTCAATACACAGGTCTTTCACCTCCTTGGTGATATTTTTTCCTATGTATTTTATCCTTTTTGGTGCAATTGTAAATGAGATTGTTTATTTCTCTTTCTGATAGTTCATTATTTAGTGTATATAAATAAAACAAATTTCTATGTATTGATTTTGCATCCTGTAACTTTATTAAATTTGTTTATAACAACAGTTTTTTAATGGAATCTTTAGGGTTTTTATCTGCAAAGAGTGACAGTTTTACATCTTCTCTCCCATTTGGCTTCCTTTTTTTTCTTATCTAATTGCTCTGGCTAGGACTTCCAATAATACTATGCTGAATAGACACGGCAATCGTGGGCATCCTTGCCTTGTTCCTTACCTTAGATGAAAGTTTTTCATCTTTTCAGCACTGAGTATGATGTTTGCTGTTGGCTTGTCATATATGGCTTTCAGTATGTTGAAATACATTCCTGAGTCAGTTTATGCAGCAACTCCATCAGTCTATCACTGAAAGCTGCGAGCCTCAGTGGTAATTCTCCAGTACTTCCAGACACCTCTGGGGGTGGACCTGTTGTCAGCAGCCTGATAAAAGGGAGGAGGAGTGGGGAACTATATTTTAACAGTGAGGCCCAGGGAATTGGGATGGAGATTGACAGCTGCTGCTCCAGTTGGTAAAAAGAAATGCCATTAGTCAGGATTCATGTTAAAAGAGTGATTGAATTATGGGAAATCTTCAGGAATTAGTGTCTGGTGATTGCTGTGAAGGAAGTATAAATAGTTATTAAGATGATCCATCCTTCCATTCTATTTATTCTACAGTGATTATCTGTTACTCGGCCAATCTGCTCTTGCAATATTTTAATCACGATAGTTATTTTAGGGCAAATACCTCCATTTTATATTATTCTTCAGAATTCTGCATCAATTCCCACAACCACTCAAGAAAGAAATCCTATTAGGAGTATTAAAATGTAAAAAATTAATTTAGTAAGAACTGATCTCTTTACAAATAAATGCAGTCTTCCTGTGCAAATCTGCAAATACAACTCTTCTCTCATACTACTCAATACAATGTTGTGGCTTAATTCACAGGCCAAAGAAATGTTTTGGAGGATTATTACTGTATATGCTAAAAGGCTTTCTTTTTTCTATTCAATAAGGCAGTGATTTTCAACAAGTGTGCTGTAAGAATTTTTAAACTACTTAGTCAGGGGCACTGACCTCTTTTCCTTTAGATTTTCAAAAAAAAAGTGACAACCGCCAACACAATAACCGTCCGGTGTGAATGAACCAAATTATACCTATTTTTTGGTCAGATCAGCAAAAAATGTGTTTTTGGTGTGCTGCAGAATTTTAGCAATTAGTTTATGTGTACCATGAGATGAAAACCTTTCATTATATCTTCATTTTCTTTTAACTAGACATAAATTATATATAAGAAAGTTACTGATTTTTAAAATTTCTATTATATTCAATCTACTTTTTTAATTCTAAGAATTTTGTATTATTTTCTTGTGTTGTCAAGGTTATAACCAAGTCATCTGTAAAAATTAGCATCTCTTCTGCCTTTGTAAAATTCTTTCATTAAATGTTTGTCCCTTTGAATCAAAGCATCATCTCAAAGTTAAAATACCCTTCTCAGACAGTAAGAACATATTGGCTCTTATCAATCATTATCATCAATCAGATCCTTTATAGGGGGATATTTAATTGACATAATGTATTGGCTGGCAGGGGCGGGGCATTATTTCTAAACCTGTGGAGGTAGGATATGAACAAAGCTATTAACCTTGGCTGGGAAAATACCAAAGAAGACTGTCCTACTGTTCTGCAGTGATGATTCGGGAAGGCCCAGATCTCCAGTGGCCTTTCCACTTATCAAACTGGTCCTTTTCCAGGTCTCCATCTAGCTACTGCTTCCACTCTACTGGATGACAAGGAAGAGCAGAATGTGAAGCTACTTTCACAAGGAGCTGGCTCAATACCCACACACTTTTTAAACTACCCAGGGCTGCGTGCTTAAGGTATGAATGTGCTGGATTTGATTATTACACAGCTGCATTATAAAGCATTTTGCTAAGCTCCTGGAAGTATGCTAACACAAAAAAATAAAGAGCTTCACTACTTTTTATTCTAGGATCCTAAACCATTATTTTTTTCAAAAAGTGCTGAAATTTAACATTACAGGGAGTCACCTTTAGGTAGAATATTAGCAGCATTTTAAATAACTGGGAATGATTAGCAGGAAGAAAGCCTTTATTTGTAAATTCAAAACTTCCCTCTCAGCACATAGTTGAAAATAAGAAAAGGAGGAAAGGAGGGAAAGAAAAAAAAGTGGAATAACTCTTACACAGCTAGTAATTCAAGTGATTTTTCCAGTAAAAGAATCGGATCTAATTCTACATTTTACTTTATTTTTCTTTAATCAGTATGCCTTCCTTCAAGCCATCTTCCAGAATATATTTGAAGAAAAATTATTTTAGGGTTCTTCAGATGGAAGAAACTTTCTGAAAAGTAGAAACACCTGAGGAAATTATTACCTTCAGAAAGTACAAAGCCTTTGGGTGTTAAAAGACTGAAGTTTAAAACTTGTTTTCAGACTCAGTGTGCTAAGGCTTTACAAAATCATTCAAGAATAGCTTTCATTATTATCTTTTTTGGTAAATGAACTAAGATTAGTACAGTCTAATGCTTTGGAAATCATTAGGTAAGAAAATGAAAAATCCTAAAATATAAAGCTAGAAGCACATATTCCATAATTGGAATCAAGCAAATATCATGTTATTTTTCTTATCCAGCAATGTCAAACCCTTAAAATCTCATCTATTGTAGAGTGGGTTATTAGAAAAAAAGAAATTAGCATTATACATACATTTAATAAACATTTAAATACAAAACTCAGTGAATAAATATTATTGTCTTAAACATAAATTGGAGTATTTGTTTTTTGGGTAACTTTCAACGGACCATAGGCCTTGTGCAAAGTGTGGATTAACATGAAATAAGTCAGAATTTTAATCTTGACTTCCTTTCAAAAAATCAAATTACGTACCCAATGAGGTTGACTTTGAATCAAAATGAAAGGGTTTCTTATATTTACAAAAAAATTGCCTTTCATGTGATATTCTATAAGCCATCAGTATTTTGTGCTGTCCTGGTAATTCATGTCCCTCTTTGTAAAATGAAAATGGATGTTGGATACTTGAAACTCACAAAAATAAAAGAGCTCTTAAGAACTCATTTTGCTACCAGTCAGTGTGATAAATGCCCAGCAACACCATCACCTTGTAGTTGGGCTCATTAATCATGAATGGCATTTGTGCCCCAGAATAACTTATATAATTATAATTACACAAATAATCCAAAAATTAAAGCAAAATATCACATTTTCCTCTTCTATCTGTACAAGGCCACTCATCTGTAATATTTTGGTTCCCTTTGTTCAATAATTTGTTTAATGAATTTGTATGGCCTCTGTCCCTGGTTACTGAAAGTTGATAGCAAAGTCTTTGCCATACATGCTGGGCCATTGGAACCACACTTCAGTTTATGCTAACAAGCTGACAGATGATAGTCCTTTTGGTAGTTTATGCTAAAGAGATGACTCATGATGGGGGCTGGCCCTCCCAGAAAGACCAACCATATGATTAGAGGGTTAAGGCTTTGAGCTAAATGATACCTACTCAGTCTCTGAGGAGGGGGAGACTGGAGGTTGAGTTCAATCATGTGGCCAATGATTCTATCAATCTCACCTACACAATGAAACCTCTATGAAAAAATGGAAACTTGGACACTGGGTGAACTTCCCTGGTTGCCACTAATATATTGTCATATACTGATGTGCTGGGAAGGTAACACATGCTGACTTCACAGGATGAGGACACAGAAACTTCCTTTTTGGAGCCCTCCTAGACCTTGCTCTATGCATCTTTCCTTTGGGCTGGATGTGATTTTTATCCTTTGCTATAATAAAACTATAATCATAACCATATCTCTTTCCTCAGTTCTGTGAGTCATTCTAGCAAATTGTTCTACCTGAGGGGATAATGGGAACTCTTGAATTTGTTGTTAGCTGGCCAGAAGTGAGAATGGTTAAAAGTCCCCTTGTGGCTGGTGTCTGAAATGAGGGCAGTCCTGTTATTGGTGGAAATGGGGTCCTTGCAGTATCTAATGGAAAAGGATTTTCTTAAACGCACATGGGAAGATGTGGCTTTTTGGTATGGTTTATTGATGATGTACAATTAAGGGGATTCCCCTCCTGACTTCCCAATGTCCCACCTCCATCCATCTCACCATGGAAAACGTCCAATCTCATCTTCAGTAGGGTGGGATGAAGGCCACTGCCCAGAGTTTCCGCTCCATACTGCAGTACAGTCCAACATCTGACTAGCTTAGCGTGTGTTTGCAGCTGCGGTCCATTTCAGCCTCCCTTCTAGAGCCTGTGTGTGGAGTTTCACATCCATGGACTATGTGGCTGCTAGGGCTACATGGTCATGGAGAGAACAGGTGTGTGCACCATGCAAGTGCAGGTCACAAGAAAGAGAGAGTTTTTTTTGTTCCCCTAATGTTACAACCAGGAGCTTGGGCTTGGGATAGGCCAGATGCTTTCTCAAAATGAACAATCAACTTCCCAGGCTTTTGCGGGCTTTGGATAGGGTCCATCCCCCAGTTAGACTGATAGGCCTCTATGGTCCAGCACCTCCCTCTGAGCCCCTCAAAAATCCAGTACCTGAGGGGAGAAGCAAGGAGTGTTAATCTCCTGGGGTGTGAAACTGTAGCTTCCTAGTGAAGCAACCTGGCTCCTGCATCTCAGTTCATCACACTCAGTGTTTAGGTCCCTTTGCTCCCCTTTCCCAGCTAAATACCAAGGCTAACAGTCTTTCGGAGGACTCTGCTCTTAATCTGTGAAATTAGACCCGTTAGTGTCATAATCCATTGCACTCCTTTTTTAATTGAAGTCATGTCACATTCAGATGACAGTCTTCTAAGTCAGCGATTTTCAACCTTTTTCATCTCATGACACATATAAACTAATTACCAAAATCTGAAGCAAACCAAATAATATATTTTTTGCTGATCTGACAAAAAAAAGGTAAAATTTTAATTCATTCACACCAAGTGGCTATTTTGTGTTGCCTGTTGTCATTTTTTTTTATTGACAATCTAGGAGAGGAGAGGTCAGTGCCCCTGACTAAACAGGTATCACATGTTTTAAAAACTTGTGTGGCACACAGTGTGCCCCCTGCAGCATAGTGGGGGGCCACTGCACACCAGCTGAAAGTCGTTGTTCTGAGCTTTCGTCTTTGCTTTCTCAATCTCTAGTTGTGATTCTACTTAGTGATTTTATAGCTAAATTGTGTGATGAGTGTTTTTTAAAAAATGTAATTTGGTTAAGGAGGTCATTTTTACTGTCACTTTTCTCTGTTATATTCCTAAGTGGTAAGGTAAGACATAAAAATTAATTTCTCCAAGCCATGTTTCTGAGCACAATCTTAAGTATGCTAAGTAACTATCTTAATTTCCCGAAGTTTTTTTTAATCCTTTACTTCTAAAAGAAGCCACATTACTTAGGATGATTATCAAACTAATTTTTTAAAAGATTTTATTTATTTCTTTTTTTCTTGTTGTTCAATTAGAGGGGAAGGGAAAGAGAAAGAGAGGGTGAGAAACATCAATGTGAAAGAGATACATCAATCAGTTGCCTCTCGCATGCCCCCAACCAGGGATCTGGCCTGCAACCCAGGCATGTGCTCTAACTGGGAATCAAACCTGTGACCTTTTGGTTTGCAGATCAGTGCTCAATCTACTGAGCCACACCAGCCAGGGCTAAATAAACTGAATTTAAAAACAGATTTTTTATTATTTAATATTGTGCTAACTTATTAGATCACCTCTATTTTGAAGGAGAAATTCTTTAAATGCCTAACAGTTAAAATAAAGTTTTAACTATGTTTTCAACTATTTTTATAAACAGATTTTAATTTGTGTTCATACTATAGAGTAATAAGTAAGCAGATAGTCTAATGAAACTCTGAAATTACTCTGTCTCTTTTCTCTGTCAGGACACTCGGATATTACCAAGATAAATATTTAAGTTATAATAGTCTCTGAGGTCTACATTAAACATCATATGAAAACCTTTGGCTGCAGGAAGGAGTCTGCTGTTGATGGGAAATGCACTAGATTCAATGCTCCTTAATTATGTAAAGAGTTCCCTTTTCAAAGGATGTAGTATTCTCAAGGAAGACCTTAATGGCAAGAAAAAGAGATATTCTGGTATTTCCCCCGCCATGGTCAAGGAAGTAAGTGCGCCTGATCTCATTTTTTGAGATGAAATTTCCAATAAGGAAATAGGATCAGGAAATGCGAATATCTCTGATACGGGCCCCGAAAGCAGTCTATCAGGAATGTTGGCCAAGCACGCAGTTCACTTACCCACACCAAATCACAGCATCGCTTTCTGCTTGCTCAAAACAATGGCCCTATGAGATTCACGTATACATGCTTTGAATGAGTTTATTAGTGATTGTTTCTGTTATTTAATTCTCGTGCTATTTTTGCTTCTGGTAACTGGTTACAGAAAAATGAGGAACTGAGAAGCACAGTCATCTCCATTTTTTAAAAGCAACTTAACATTACACATTGCTTCATTTCTCAGGAGATAATTGGCTTGAAGTAGTGCAAGACTGAGACACCATAAAGGTTATTTAAGGACAATTGTCTAGGAGGAGGAAAATGTGGAAAGTTGGCTGAACCATAGGCCATCTGCCTCCTTACATTTCATGGCTAGCTTTTCTCTTCTCCCGGTTTGCTTCTTAGACAGGAAATTTATGGAAAAGACAAGTGCACTGGCTCCTTTTTCTGCCCAGCTAACTTCTACTTCCAACAGTTGTAACTGTACCCTCATGGTAGAACAGTGCAGGGAAAACAATCGAGATGCCCAATATGTGAGTATATCTATCTCCCTTCAGTGCAAGAAATTTCAACATGCACTGGGTAAACCTAAATCTCTGTGCTTAATATTTATTGCGTCTCCCAAGCTATATTCCTATTTATTTGGTTTGTTAGCTCACTGGAACCCTTCCTTGTTCACCAAAGGAGTTGGGGCACCTTGAAGTTAGAGTATGCCCAGTAATAATAACTATATAATGGGAAAAAAGAAAGAATATGGACCTACAGCCTTGCAAAGAGGCAACCAAGACCAAATCTATTAATATGTAGATCATATAAGCCACCTTAGCTTCTTTAGTTGGGTTTCTGAGTTTCTAGTTAAAGTAAAAGGGGAATATAATCACTTGATTCTCATGTTGGAGAAAGAGAAGGTCATAAGTCAGGTTCTCTAGGAAGGAGACGCCCAGGTCGAGATTTTGATTCAGGAAATTTACCAGGGAGGGGTCTTGGGATTAGCTCCTCCGGAGGAGTGACCAAAACCCAATGGGCAGAGGGAAGAGTTGGGCTATGGAGCCAAAGAACAAGGGCCCCTAATGGGGAGCACTGAAGCTGGGGTGGCTCTGCGGAGTTACTTCACTTGGATAACACGAGTCTTTATACCTCTTACCCAAATCCCTCCAAACTAGGCCGTCGCTGATACAGACTATTTCTGAAAAGTAGGATAATGTTGGGCCAGGCGGCCCTCTTCAGCAGACGGAAATCAGGGGTGGGTGGGAAGGGTCTTAGCTGCAAGTCATCAGCTGTCAATTCTCCCAGGAGCTTTGTTCTGGGTGCTTCAATTCTGAAGATAATGGATTTGGATTGTACCCCTAACTGTTGAGTTACAAAAGAAAGAAAAGAGATTATTTTCTCTGGGAAAGCAAAGTGATTCCAGAATAGGATGAAAAATATATTAGTTTTCATTAGTTAGTACAGAGAAAACTGAGTAATACGGAAAAAATTTTCATCAACAGCCCTATAGGAAACACAGCTAATAGACTTCATGGGCTTTTGATAAGAGAACAACATTAACATGCCTCTCCATGAAAGTCACTCTGGAAGGAGCTGACCACAAACAGCCCTGGTGCTCAGTCTTCTGGTGGGCCAGCTTCACTCGCTCATTCGTTCCTTTATTCAACAAATATTTATTGAGTGCCTACTGCATGACAGGCATTATGCTAGGCCTAAGAAATATTATGATGTGGGGAAGGCTGCATGGAGATTACAGATATTAATTAAAAGAATCACATGAACAAATGTGAAATCACACCTGTGATAATTGCACACAGGAGAGGTTCACTCTCCGGTGTTACCAAAGTTTCTAATAGTAGAAACTGACCTGGTTATGGCAGTCAAAGATGTCAATTTTCCAAAGCTGAAGGGTACGGAGAAACTAGGCAATAGAAGCAGAAAGGGACAACAAACCTGGTGTTGGAAGGAGTGCAGGCAGATGTTGAGGGCAAACTTGGGAGAAGATGAGACCACAGAGTTAGGAAAAGGCAGCTCTTAAAGATTACATTAAGAACTGTGGTCTTTATCTTAAGGAGACTAGGAAAAATCATTCAAGTGTTTAACACAAAAGTGCTGAGTGAGGAGGTATTGCTAGCTCAGGGTAGGTTATGCTCTACTGAGTCAAACGATGGGGCTAAAAATACAGATTTGAGCCTATGGTCGACATATACTTGCCTGAACAGTAACACCTCCCAGCTTTAAATGGGTTTCCCCCCTCCCACTTTTCCATTTAATCTTCCTCAATCCACATGATTTGCATAGAATTAATCCAGGGACCACTGATAACTTTTAAGGTGAGGCACAAATGGGATCAGAACACCACCTGTATTGCTATTGAAGGAAAAGGAGTAAGCGGTTCAGACTGCTCTCTAGGGCTGTCGGTGCCGTCAGGGGAAGAGACTCTCTTCTGTTGATATTTAAGATTTAAGGACCATGTAGAACTGGAGATGCCCCTGGACATCTCCCATGCAGAGTTCTCCTGAAAATATAGAGGAAATCAGAGTTAAAGTAGAAAGAGAAAGAGAGTGGGAGTGGGGGGATAAAAGGGAGGGAGGGAGGGAGGGAAGGAGGGGGGAGGAAAGGAAGGAGAGAGAGAAAGAGAGCAAAGAGGGAGAAAAGAAAACTTGATATCTGATAATATTGTTTGAACATCTGAATCCACCTAGGCCTATGAAATCAGAACAATTTTAGATTATCCTGTTTCGTTAACCCAAAATTCCCTTTTTTGGCATAAGCTGGTTTAAAATGGGTTTTTGTCACTTGAATCACAAGAACATTGACTAGTCCAGGGCTAGACTACGGGGAGTCCAAAGTCAGGTAACTGGAAAATACTTTATGAGCACTCACTTTGTCAGACACTGCGCTGAGTGCTTGACATAATGCGAGGAAAAAAAACAATTTTGGTTCCTGCCCTCATGGAGGTACAGTTTCTTAGGGCCTAACAGAGGGGCCTGGTTGGGTTTCATTCCTGGTTATGGGCCTCACTGTTTTGTGTGTGTGTTTCTTTGTTTGTTTTAATAAGTGCAGCCATATTTAGGAACCGCTGATGTAGAAAAGCATGTTCGCACTTTCCTGATAACTTACTGAAGCTACTTGTTAAAAAAAAGCGCCTTAGCACCTCCCAAAGCCACCTCATTAGAATCTCTAAAGGCGGAGCCTGAGGGCATTCTTAAACATTAGCTGTCCAGGTGATTCTTACCTGGAGAAGTTTGTGAAATGTTGATAGTGCTATTCAATGTGGATTCCTTGGATCGGTGGCAGTGACATCACCTGGGAACTTGTTAAAATTGTAGCATCTCAACCCTCTCCCAGACCCAGTGAGACAAGATCTTCCTATAATATTTAATAAGAATGGATATTATGCGAAAAGTTTTAAGGTGAAAATCAGAGGCATGGGGAACGAAATCTGAGAGAGAGCTCACTTCCAAGTGCTTTCCACCACCATCCTTTTATTTCAAAGTCAAGATGACATCAAGTAAGGATCAGACATTACCTGCACTGTTTTGGGAAGTCCATTGCCAGTGATGTCCCTCTTTGTGAGCTGTTTCAAAGGCTAAATAATACCCCTTCAGATGCATACAACTCTAGAAGGACCCATTCGTGTGGTGTGCGTATTAACGGTGACCTCAGGACTGTATAAGGCGGCAGCTCTGGATTTAATTGCAACTAGACATTCACTGAGAGTCAAGCTCTGAAAATGGAACCTGGTAACTGCTTTGAAGTGATAAGGAGACCCACTTCCATTTTGGTAACCAAGATAATTGAAAGTGATGACATGCAAACCTAAGAACATTTTTTCTCCTTGGGGAAGATTTCTTCTAGTCATTAACAAAGATACTACAAAATAGCAAACATTCAACAATATAAGGGAAAATATGTAGATAGAATAATTCCCACTTTTAACCTACTCACTTGTTTTTACATTTAGTTTATCTTAGAGGACCTAGGACTTGCTTTCCCTGGCTCTCAGAGCAACAATTTGCCACATTCATACATTTTCAGGTGAAGAGAGCATCATCATGTGGCAACTTTTAGGAACCTTGCGTCTTTTGCAAGACTGTCAACTGCATGGGCACAGCTGGTAGACATGTGCCCTCTCAAGGTACGAAGTTCCAGCTGCTATAAAGTGACAGTCTGTCTAAATTATGAGTCTGGATACTGGAGCCCATCTACCAGGTTCACAACTGACTCTACCACTTAGCTAAATAAACTCAAATGAGTTATTTAGCTTCTCTGTGTCTCTCTTTCCTCATCTATATAATGGGGATAGTAATGGGATTTTGTCAGGACGAGAGAGAGGCTCAGATTTTCTTATTTGCAAGCTTACAAATTAACTTGCCAAGTTCCATGTATACTGACAGAAGATACAAGACTCCTAGATCAGAGGCAGAAGATTAAATTACAGCAAAAGCAGTAGCCACAGTGTCAGCTTTGCTGTATCAATTCCCTGAACCTAAGTTCCTAGTGGCACCACAGGTTTGTCTAGGCAAATGCCTACACACACAGTGTGTGAGTATTGTGTTACAGAAGAGGAATAGTGGACCTGGGGAAGTTGATGTTTTATAGTAGTCTGTAAGCAAGACTATTCTTTGATCCAGAGCAAGACACTGCCTCATCTTCCAGGGGTGTCACTGCAAACACAATCCTGAAAAGTGACTTGCGTAAAGAGCTATCGTAAAGAGCTACCGGGGCCTTGCATTCTTGGCATTCCAGCAAGATGGGTAGCATTGCAAGTGACCCATGAAATACTGTCTCCAACAGGCTGTTGGAAGGATTGAGTGAGGAAGGATATGAAAGTGGCTAAAAAGAGTGACTCTGAGTAAATGTTAGTTATTATTAGTAGTAAAAGCAGCAGTAATAGTAGTGGCAGTAATATGTGGATGTCAGCTGCCTATTAATTTAAAGTAGCCTCCCAATAATACATGTATGTATCTAATTTGTACATATATTAAATATTTTGTACATATTAAGGATATGCACCAAATTAGGATAGATATAGGATATGACAAATATATAGAATATGATAGATATATTAGATATAAATATATAATATATTAGAGAATTTGTGAAATAAAAATTAAACTAGTAAAATCACCATCAATTATTATCCACTATTTTGCTTTATTTTTTCTTTGCATATTTTATATTCTGAAATTGATATCTAAACCCGTATAGCATTTTTATCTTTTCCATTTTTTATTTCATCATGAGCATTTTCCTTTCAGTAAATATTTGTCTGAAGTTAATTTTAATATATGCTATGTATAGATATAGCAAAAATTATTTATTCATTCCTTTACTATTAGAAATTTTGGTTATTTCTCTTACTCTGCTAGATGCTTAACTTCCACCACAAATGATTACATACTAATAAATGGAATTCCAATTAAAACAACACAATACATAAAATTACATAAATCTAATTCATGAACTTTCAATTCTAACTCATTCCTTAACTGGCAATGAGTTAGTCCTTTTTTCTTGAATCACATGAAACACCTAATTTATCCTGAGGTTCCTCATCAGAACTACACACTTTTTGCAGTAACAGAGTCACTGTGACCGTGAGTTTTGACTAGGGCAGAGCACTAATCTAATGTTGTCATAGAGGCTTACATTGTTTAGGGAAATCTAATATATAAATTTTGTTATGACTCCCTATGGAAATCTATCCCCTGTTTTTCACCCATTTACTGACTGAGAAAGAAGGTAATTTATTTTTTAAAATAAAGCAAAGTGAGTATCAAAACAAGTCCATGTATCATGGCATATTTTACTCATACAACAACTCTCAAGATCAACCTGTTAACTTTTACTCTACATCTAACTGTCAACCACTTCTCAGAAATGAGCATTTATTGAATTCCTCAATATATCTGGCACATGTGTTCACAAGCTCCCCGTCTCATTTTAGCCTCTGCAAATTGGGAAGCATTTATAAATACTGGATAGAAAGCCACGGAGAAAGAGAAGGCCTGGAAAAGTAAAACTCAGTTCTAAAACCATAACCATCTTCGCCCATTTAGTGTAGTGGCTGCTCTACAAGAATACCTATAGCAAAATTTAAATTCATAAATATTCCCTCAAGGTATAAAAAAATTCACTGAAGTTTATAATGTGAAAAAGAAACATATATTCAAAATATATTTAACAAATTTTTCCTCGAATGTGTTTTAAACAGCGATCAATTTTTAAAAGAATGTA
Source organism: Mormoops blainvillei (assembly GCA_004026545.1). NCBI lineage: Eukaryota > Metazoa > Chordata > Mammalia > Chiroptera > Mormoopidae > Mormoops > Mormoops blainvillei. The sequence goes on along the minus strand of PVJD01002968.1, from coordinate 46,825 downwards.
TTTATGTATAACCAATTATTTTTTGAAATCAAATATGTGGAACTTTTAGTCATTACTTTCTTGAATGGGCCATGTATGGTCATTCTTTCTTTCCATTTTGCTTTCACTTCATCTGATGATTTTTCCTTTTCTGGAATTTTTACCATAACAGAAGGCACAGAATTAGCTAATCAAATAAAATGTAAAGAATAACAAGGAAGAATGAAAACATAGATCACAGATGATATTCTAACTAAAGGATACAAAAATGGAAAAAAATGTGTGCTATGAGATGTGGACATACATTTCCTTTGTTCATAAGCCAAATGGGATTGAGCTAGTCTTCCAGAATTTTTGGAAAGAAAATCAAAATAACGGAATTTTGTTTATCTGATTGGTGTCTTGCTTTTTTGGTGCTTTCTTTTCTGCCTTATCGCAGTTTGTTTTAGTGCTTTAGGGCTACAACAGCTCTGTTGGCATAAGTTCCCTACCCATGTAAAAAGCCAGTTAATTCAACTTCAGTGCCATTCAAATTTGTTCAGGCAAAAGAAGTTTAACCCTGCTCAGGTTCTGTTAAACTTCTCTTTATCTAGTTCTTTCTATAAAGGGGCAATTAAAGTCAAACAATTTTATAATGCGGATCAAAGAAGAACAGCACGAGGGCGACCACGCTGTGATGCGGGAGCTGAAGGGGCGGAGGTCAGGCAAGCAGAGTCTAAATTCCTCCCAAAGAAGAGTAACTTCTCTTTCTTAAGATCTTAAAACCATAGCAAGATGAGGAAAAGGAACAGATAGAAAGTGTGACAATTAAAAAATGAGGTCTCCACAGACCTAACAGTTAAGAGAGGGAAGACAGGAAAAGGATGTCGCTGGCGATGAATCAAACCTTTAGGTGAGGAGGCCCCAGGGATCTCCCTCCCCGGGGCAGGTCCTGAAAAACCGCGGAGGAGAGGGGCCAAGGAACAGTAGCAATGGCAGGCTCAGAATGGCCTCTAAAGGCCACTTAAACTTTAAAGTTCTGATGCATTTAAATGCCATGATTGTTCCAATTAAAAGAAAATATTCAACATAAATACCTAGTTGCAAATAGAAGGTATAAATACATGTTTTCTTATCTGTTCTACTATGAAGAACCCTGTACTGTGCAGCTCCACATGAGGGGAAAGCCCTTCGCTTTGGTAAGCAACAGCTCACTCAACAGTAAGATCAGGGTAGCCTAAGGGACTCTTTCAGCCCACTAATTTAATATTGAGCCAGGAAAAAAACAAGTTCCCTGAGAATCTCTTGTTTGGTTCCAATGTATGACTTTCAATCTGTTATTTTAATATAGTCACTCAACTGTACCTATGCAGATATCATTAAAATGATTCAGAAATTATAGAATCCTTAAGAGAAAAACAGGACCTGACTGAGCCCCAATGTGTCAGGCACTTGGTGAAGTGAATCTCATTGGATTCTCACAACAAATTGGAAAAGCTGAGCAATTACCCCTTGTCCAAGCTGATAGAGTTTGCAGAGGGAGAAGTCAGGATCCGATTTTAAAAGTTGGTTTGGCTTCTTAGTACATGCCTTGTCCATTACACCACACTATCTTCTCTTGTTTTCTTATATAAATATGAGGAAATGGGTAAAGATATAAACCATAAATTACTTTCCCAGTTGAGCCAAAAAATGCATTGTCATGATACAGAGATAATAGGAAGTACTTTAAAGGAAGTAAGAAAAGGCCCTATCCACTGGAAAACTTTTTTGACATTCTAAACATTTCCAAAATACTGGGAGTTCCTCTACCAGTCAGCAGGGACTAGACATCAAAGGAGTGATTGTACACATGACGGGGATGCCCAAGCCGGCACCTTTATTTTCCCCACTTCAGCACGAGGAGGATTACGCCACTGAAGAAATGCCTACCACCCCCACCCCCACCCAGACCCCAGTGCGGTCTTTAAAAAACGTGTACGCAGACTATTTAAGACACATGGGATGTGTGCAAAATAATGTGACACATAGCCGGGTACTCACTCCCCAACTTAAGAAACAGCATATTAATCGTATCGTATGTTAAGACATATCAATGATTAGGGAAAAAGAAAATTTCAATATGGGAAAAGTTTACTTGTAAGTTTTATTACAACTATTTTGAAGGAAACCCATTAAAAAGCCAAGATACATTTTTGTGTCCCAAAACACATTAAATAATTTATATGAAATGCTCCACCTGTCTAAAAAAAAGTAAGTATGATGATGGAAAATGTACAGCAAAGAAGCAAGAGGGGTGCTTCTGTGTAGAGCCCTGTGGCGTCAGAGTTACAACTTTGAAACCCGGGGCTGTGCACAGTCAAAGCAGACAGCGGCACAAAGACGTGTCAAATTACCCACATGATGTATAGCTTAATGAACCCCCTTGTGTTGATCACGCTTGGCATTAATCAAGAGCCATGAACAGGTTCCCTTATTTTTTCTGATGCTTCTCTGATACACTGCAATTTCATTTAACCTTGGATGGTAACTTTAATAGCTTCCAAGGGACAACTGTCGATACCTTCCTGGGTGACTTCCTCAACAGAGATTAAACTGCAACCCAAGATACATGTTATGAATTCATGAATTTTCTTCATTTGAAATTAAAATTTTTATTCTTAACAACTATTTGCATAAAGTATGCTGAAGACGATGAGATATGTAAAAATCTGCCTTTATCCAAAGTCAAGATATGCCACACTATGTTATAAAATATTAATTAATACCATATTTAAGAACACAAAAAATAACACATTACCAAAACTTTGGAAGTCTCTAAGAATGGATCCCTAACCACATGCCCCTCACATCCTCACAGCATAACTGTTATCCTGAATTTGATGCTTATTTCCGTACTTTTTACACTTTTACTCTGTATGAATTCTTAAACAACATATATCTTAGTCTTTCCATGTTTCTAAAACTAAATGTAAATGGTTTCATACAATATGAACACTTTTGCAATTATTTTTCTCTTTTTCTTTTTGATGATCATTGTCTGTGAAATTCACCCATCTTGATATAGAAGGATCTGCAATAACATTTCCACTGTATGGTTCCATTGTACCAATACATAACCGTTTTCCTATTGACAAACGGGTTGCTTTGTCATTACAAATAATCTGTTCTAAGTGTTTTTATACCTGCGTTCGCATGAGAGTTTCCCTAGGCTATGCTTAGAAATGAAATTTCTAAATTAAAAGGGATGTGCATCTTCAACTAAACTACATAGTAAAAAATTGTTTTAAAAAGAGGTCAAACTCACCACCTCTTTCTCAACTTTTTAACAGACATTACAAAACAAATTCCAGCTCCAACAATGTGTGACTCTGGGCGGACCCTTAACCCAGCAGACATTAGAAGAGGTTTGTTTTTTGTCCATGATGATGTTCCATTCCCTCAACCAAGAACTCAGCTAAGGCAATCAGGTCCCATCCAAGCTGATTTCAGTGATTAACCATGGCCTCTCTTGCCTTTGGTGTGCCCATTCTGAAAAATAAAGAGCTCTTCTTGTAAGCAATTTGGCAAAATCTATCAAAAGTCTTAAAAACGCACTAGTCTTTGATTCGGAGCTATCTACAAATTTACTCTGACACATTCAGAGGGACACATAAAATTCTGTGTAAGATATGTGCCTCAGTGTTAAATATGATGTCCACTGCAACACTGTTGGTGCAAACAAACAAAACATCAGGTGGGAACTAAATAAATGGTTGTACATTCACATAGTTGCACAGTAAATGGAAATTAAAAAGAATGAAGTGGATAAAAATAAGCTGTTACATTATTATTTCAGTTATTAATTGCTACATAACAAACCATTCAAACATAAAGCAATTATTTATTATTTCTCAGGGTGCTCTGCATTGACTGGAGGTATTCTTTTACTCCTTCTGGCTTTAGCTGGACCACTCATAGTGCTGAACTCAGCTGGCATGTGAGCCGGGATGGGAACATCCAAAAAGACCTCACTTACACATCTGTCATTTGGTACTGGCTGTCTCCTGAAACACTTTAGTTCCCTTCCACGACGCTTCTCTTCATAAAGAAGTACAGATCAGCTTCCTGAGAACATAGTAGCCGGGTTCTAAGGAATGAGTGGAAGGGAAAAGCTCAGCTGTGCAGTTATCAAGCCTCTGCTAGCATCAAGCTTGCTAACATCCCACTGGCCAAAGCAAGACACAGGGCCAAACCCAGACACAGTGTGAGACAATAGTTCACAAGGGTGTGAATTCCAGGAAGCATGATTCACTGGGGGTTATTAATGTAACAGTTTACTACAATTATTAAGTGAAAGAGTATAAAACACATAATATAATAGAATAACCATTGTTTTAAAAATGTTTGCATAGACTGTATCTGTAAGAACACCAAACACTGTTTGAATCAGTGGAATGAAATCTGCAAGGGAAGTGGCAGCCAAAAACACACTTTTTAATGCACGTGTGTGTGTGTGTTGCTTGGATTTCTGATAATCATATATTTTATAATTTTAAAACTACAAGAGGAAATGAAGTTACAAAAGAATAATTATATAAGTGAGCATTCATAATATGTCAATTTAAAAACTATTAATGCTTGTTCACTTCAGAATGAGAAAATTGTGAGCAATTTGTTTCCTCTTCATAATTTTTTATATCTTCTACATTTTGTACAAGTATTACACTCAAATTTTAAAATTAGAAAAAAATATTAAGAGGAAACAGTAAAGTCAAACCGCTGGTCAAGTATCTTATTCTTTATGCAAGTATTTCCAAATTATTGTAGCATTATTTTATCCACTTTTTATATTACCAAAGTGCTCATGTGTCTAATAGCAATAAAGTTTTCCCAGTGGCAAAGTGAAGATTTCATGTGCAAATCTGTTCTGCACCATGTTTTGCAGTCTAGTAAGATGAAGCAACTGCAACTGCTTTATGATGGTGGATTTTCCCAAATACGCATTTTCAGCTTCCCAAACGCAATCCATATTTACTAACTTATGGGGCACTTTCTGATGAAGCACTTCCAATTGTTCTCAGCTACTATCTTGACTTAGCAGTGTCATTGGTTCATTAACCACAAGTCAAAGTTCATTTCCTTCCTTTACTGTTTTTGAGGATAGAATTTTTCCCCCTCACATTCACTTGTTTTTAAATATACAAATATGCTATTACTTGTGATTCATTTATTTTAGAAAATAGACATCCTTAACATAATCTAGTCCCATTAAACTGAACGTACAATACTGTATGTGATGAAAAAATATATTCTGCTTTTAATAAAGATTTTTTAAATTAAACATGTTTTGAAAATATATTAATCAAAATTTGTGGAGATCTAATTAAATTTAACCTTGTTTATTATTATGTAAGCTCTAAGACACAAAGCAAATTTAGACATTGTTTATGAATACATACCATACACAGTGAACGGAATAAATTGTGTTTGGGATACTGGTTCTTGCTGGGACTGAGGAAGTGGAAAAGCTGGAGATGAAGGTTTCCTTAGCTACAATTTTTTCATAAGAAAAAGAGAGCAAACTGAAAGAACTGTAAGAGCTGGGTGATGTAAAAATAACCATCTGTTATATTCTATATGTTGAAACACACTGTAATTAAAACATTTTTAATTAGAAACATAAAAAGTAATTTAACTAGAGCTGGTGCCATCATCAGGATTGCTAAGATAACCCAGCTAACGAGGTGACTCCTGAAACAAGCCAGGCTCAGAAAAGAATCAGATGCTCCACAACACAGTCATGGCTGGGTTATTTTTAGGCCAAGAATTTGATCCAAGACTTGTATACAACAGGGCTGCACTTTCTTAATATGTTGTCTCCCAGGCAAAAAATAAGGCCCCAATTTTGGCAATGTGTGCTTGCTTTTTGGGCTCTTTTTGGAAAATCAAACTCACTCTCCTTCTTTGGGACTACAGCCTGGGCAGAGAGAACCTTATTAGAATCCAGACAAATCCCCAGGCCCTGGAATTTGCTTGGCAAAGAGAAAGTATCAAGGGGTGGAAACTTTTCTTCCTGTGTTCCTAGTTGGTTTTTCCCAAAGATGGGGAACAAATACCAACTAGAGATTTGAAGGAGAGATCTATAAGAGCTTACATTGTAGCAAACATAGGAATGTACAATTTACATAAAAATCACAACTTCTGAAATTCCTACACTGTATTATATGTAAGATTTTCCTGGGCCTTCAGAGAAAGAAGGACACTTGCCATGTGCATATGATCTGGGGAAGGAAGCAAGGCTCCATGTCTGGGGCAGCGATGGTAATTATATCTGAATTATGGTTCTGGGTGGGGCAGCTTCATAATTACGGAGACACAGGATGTCAAGGGGGCATTAGCTCACCATGCCCTGCAGATCACCACAGAGAACATGGTCACCATCCTGCTAATAGCTTCTCCAGATACCCTATCAGCTGAGCTCTCTAGTAGATTAGTGTCCATATCTGATGACTATGATTTTTAGTCACTTTTTGAATATAACAGTCTCTGTCTCCACCCCCCTGCCCCATGCCTAATACTCCCTTTTGAAACTTCAGCAGCATGGCTCTGTCATGTTGGGGGCAGAGGGAATGGGATGGTTTGTGTGTGTGGTGTGTGTACATGGTGTATCTGTGGGGTGTGTGTGTGTGTATGTGTGTAAGCTTCCAAGTGGTTCTGATGCATTCTGTCCTTGGACCTTTCACTGGAAACTGGAAAAATACTTCACTTAGATAAAAATTATTTATTACTGACACAATTCAGAGATTTACCCCACAAGCACTCTTCATTACTAATGTAACAAGGAACCATTTCTACTGCTAGAGATAATGTCTGGATCTGAGCAAGGGAGCTGGAAGTTGCTATTAAAAAGATGATAAATAGTTTCTGTATTTTAGAGTGAAAACTGGTCCTGGTTCTTGGGCTGTCTCTCTAACTTGCCTAGAAGGAATTATTCGGTTGAGCCTTTTAATTTTAAGAATGTAAGTTCTGTGAGTACAGGAGATATATCTTATTTACTGCTCTAACTCAAATACTTGGTAGAGTGGCACATAGAATACACTCAATAAATATCTGTTCAACAAACAAAGGAGAGGGAATCATAGAGGAAAGTCTGTAGCAATGGAGTAACTAAATACAAATGTTTCAGACTAAACCTTTAATCCATCTGTGCCATGATATAAAAAGGTAGCCTTCATTTGAGGCCTAATGACCTGAGGACAATTATGGGTTTTTTGTTCTAGTTTATTTGTTTGACTATTTGCATTCATACTTTCCTTCCTTCGGATTTGGCTAAAGGCGGAAACCTTTGGCACTCTGATGTGGTCCAGGGAGGAAGGAAACGAAGGGGAAAGCTAATGAGGACTCTCCTGTTCGGGGAAGAGAAACTGCCCCTGCCACCTGCCCCAGTACACAGACACACACACACACACAACCTGCAGGGCCTCAGGAGAAGCACAGCCAGTAGGGGATGCTCCCTGAAGAAGCCTGAGACCCAGACCAGTGACTACTGAGGCAGTGTTAAGTTCTTGTCTGCATTGCACTTCCTGGGACGTCCCTAAAGCCTTACTGAAAGCTACGTTAAAACCACAATTCAATGTCAGTTGGGCACTGAAAATATCTGAGAACAGGGAGTTGCAGCAGCATGGAGAGGCTGCTGGGAGGCAGCTAGATGCAGAGAGCAAACGTGTCCAGAGCGATCACCAGAAATGGCCCTGGCAAGCGCAAGTCTCAGTGGATTTGGGAAAGAAGTAAGTGCTTCCTGAAGCACTTAATGAACACTGGTAGAAAAAATGCAAAATAAAATGAGGGTTTTGAGCAGGATTTTGGAAGGAGGCCTTGGAATAAATATTCGGGGTCTTAAAGGTAAAGGTGTTTTCCACGGGCTGAAAAAGTTGAAATTTGGAGTGAACCTGGTGGTTGATAAGAGGATCCTAACCTATTCTTCTTAGATTAAGACTCTGAATTAGTATTTTAGTATTCAATCAAGTTTTTGCTAGCAGCAAAGTACTGTACTGCGTGAAAAGAGATAAAGACATAAGTACATATTCTAGACATGTACTAAATACGAGGTCTGTTCCGAAAAAGTCCAGCCATTGTTAGTATAATGAGAATGGTTTGTGCTACATTGATGAAACCTGGCAGCCAAAGAGAGTGGACTGGAATGCTCATGCGTGAACAATAATCACTTCACTGTACTAGTCAGTGGGGGTGGTAGACGCCATTGAGTGAGCACATGCGCTTGTGTGGCCACCATATCCAAAATGACTGAGTGAGTAAAGCAATGAATCTGCATCAAATTTCGGGTTAAGGTTGAACTCTCCTCCACGGAAACTATTTGGATGATTCAAGAGGCCACAGCTATGGGCAACTGGTGATTGGTGGCTTCATTACCAAAACATGCCCACTCATGCATCCCATCTCATGCAGTTTTTCGTGAAACATCAAGTCACCCAGGTGACTCAGCCCCCCTACAGCCCAGATTTGGTACCCTGTGACTTCTGGCTTTTCCGAAAACTAAAATTACCGTTGAATGGGAAGAAATTTAAGACTGTGGATGAGATTCAGGAAAATAGGATGGGACAACCGATGGCAACTGGGAGAACTGTGTGAGGTCCCAAAGTGCCTACTTTGCAGGAGACTGAGACATTATTGTCTTGCATACAGTGTTTCTTGTATCTTGTACCTTCTTCAATAAATATCTCAATTTTTCATAGTACATGGCTGGATACTTTCTGGACAGACCTCGTGTATATACACACATAAACATATACACATAAGTGAAATCATAATAAGCATGTCATTTTATAGCCCTGATTCGCCATTATTAATGGCTGTGTATTATGTTTTCTTATTCATTATGCCATTTAATGAATAATTATTGAATTCCTATACATCAGATTTCATTCAGCTGCAAGCAACAGAAAATCTCATAGTGCAAACTCAGGATAGCTCAAAAGTGACTGGGAGCTCACTTTACACAACAAAGCATCTGAGGCTGGGATTCCCCTATCTCTCAGCTTGCCCACCCATGCCAGAACTCATGGTTTTCTCCCAGAGATGGTTTAACTTCATGGACTTCAAGGCAGCTCTGTTCCCAGAAGGTTCCCATGACGCCTGGCACCCCCGAAGCTAAGCAGCCTGTGAACTATCCTATTGACAAATTCCTACTCAGTGCTTGTACTCGAAGGAAAGGAAGGGTGTAGACACATACTGCATGTTCTGGACACTGCCAGGGTCCTTTATGTTTCCAAGTGTGATGGAGGGAAGATGAGAGCTGGTCCTTCTCACCCCTTTCCAAGCTTGGCTGTGTGCAAGTGGCTACTGGCATTAGTTTAGTGGCTAGACATCAGGGCCAATGTTTCTGCTATTTTCTTGGCTTTTTTTAATGCTTACTGTTTTTCAGTCGCACGTTATCTGCTATTTGCTATCTTGATTAGTAATTTTAAAATGTAGCTATATGGCACATGGACTCACACTGGATTCTTGTTGTGGGGCCTGCAAGGTTAAGGGTGAGCCTTTTTACCTGTACCCCTCCCCTGAAACACCTTGTCAAAGCAACCAATGATTTCCACACTGTTGAATAAAAAATGTAGAGTCCTCATATCCTCTGACCAGCAACATCTGACATAGTTGACCTCTCCTGGTTTTCTGAGATACTTTTTCACTTGGCTTTAGGATAAAATTCCTCATTGAGTCTTCTCCTTCCTCACTGGCCACTTCTTATCAATTTCCTTTGGGGGCGCCCCTCTCAATCTTCCCAGATTCTAAATGCTGGAGGGCCCAAGGCCCAATACTAAGTGCTTTTCTCATTCTTTGGTTGACAAGGTTGGCTGAATAAATTTCATGGCTTGTTTCTCTAACAGTTTTAAATTTCTTCCTCCAGTTCTTGAACTCCAGGTTTGTTTATCTATCTGCCTCTTGACTTTCTAGTTGATACTTCAATAACCATCTCAAACTTTAAAAGAATTTTATTTATTTATTTTTAGACAGAGGGGAAGGGAGGGAGAAAGAGAGAGAGAGAAACACCAACATGTGGTTGCCTCTAGCACGTCCCCTACTGAGGACGTGGCCCGCAACCCAGGCATGTGCCTTCACTTGGAATTGAACCAGTGACCCTTTCACAGGACAGCACTCAATCCACTGAGCCACACCAGCCAGGGCCCATATCAAACTTAATATGAATAACACCAAATTCCTTATTCTTCAAACCCTTCCTTCAAAGGTCTGTTCCTCTACAGACTTCCCCAACTCAGTGCAACAGCCTTTGTTGAGTTTGCAAAGTTTAAAATTCCAAAAGGGTTTCCTTCATTCAGGAAATAGACTATCATTATTGCTATTAATACTTCATGAATCCCTGCTGCCAGTAAGAGTTACTCTAGGCAGAAACCTGCAGTCACCCCTGATTTCTCTTTCACTCTCTCTCATTCAATCCCTTAAGCAATCCTATTGGCTTCATCTTCAAAAAAAGTTCAGAATCTCTTAAAACCTCAAATGCCACCACAGTGCTCACCTGATTATTATAAGAGTCTCATAACTACATGTCCTGCTTCAGTTCTTGTTCCCTGTAGTCTATTCTCAACATAGTGCCCAAAACAATTCTTTTAAAACATGTCAGGTCATGAGCAAAAAATGAAATCCTCAAAATAGCCTAAAATTGCTGCATGAATAAGCCTTCAATTCCTGTCATGCTCTTATCCAGCCTCTTTGCTGTTCCTTCTAAAGTGGAGGGTTTTAAAAGCTAGAAACTAGCTATAAAGATAGATTGAGTTCAGTGTTCCTAATATATTGGTACATATTTCACTAATTATGATAATTTGCCATGTACTGTTAATCATGCATATCAAATGCAGCCCCTTCCCCCGTCCCACTCTGATTATTTGCATTTGCAGAAGTTTAATTGTTGGAACTTAGCAAAATTTACAATTCCAAAAGGGTTTCCTCCATTCAGGAAATATGTTATCATTATTGATAACACTTCATAAATCTCTACTGCCAATAAGAGCATACTTAGTGAGGTTTATTTGCTTTACATATCAGCTAACTATATAGACATAGAACTACATATACTGTTATGTAATAGTATATGTAAGTATATATGACATAAATAGTATATGATATATAACATAAAATGTTATAATATATACAACATTTTATAGATATTTTCTGACCTTGGGGAATTAAAATTTATGTAGGGAGATCACATTTGAGAATATAAACAGTCTATTGGTTACTGACTTAAGGTCCATGGAATTTATTCCCCCTAAATAGGAGAAACATGCATACTGATGTGTCTATTTCCTAACTCACTGTAAAAACAGTGTGCCCACATTAGAGTAGAAACTCTTCTGCAAATGGAAGCGCAATTCTGTCTTTTTAACTCTATGTGCACATTGTTCTTAATTCCAAAGCCTTTTAAATATTATTTTATTGCTACGAGGTACAGCTTTGATCTTGGAATAAAAACTAATCAGTTTATTATATTTAGACAGAATTATTTACAAATTACTTACTAAAATAAAGGGAAAGAAGTATATGAAAACCACTGAGGAGACACACACACACACACACACACACACACTTTCTAGGTATTTTATAAACAGCATTTCATTTAGTGCTTAGAATAACTCAGTTGTGTATTGCTGTTCTCATCTTACCAGAGAGGAAACTGAGGCTCAAAGTAATTGATGTAAGGTCAGAACAAAAGCCAGATTTGTCTGACTTCAAAACTAGGCTCTGCTTCGACTACGTCACAAACTTTGTAGTCTAAGTGGTAAGTGTCTGGTAGCAAATTCCAGTATTGCCAGAAAATTTTCTATAAAAAAAACAGCATTAAAAGGCCCCATTAACTATTTCTGCACCAAATTCTACTCATTTTAGTCTATTCTCAGCTGCTTATTTCATAAAGATGTAAACACCAAACCAAATACCCAAATTCCTACTTTATATGGGAAATTCTGTCTTGCCTTTCTTTCCCACAGACCAAATATTGATCCTAATATTTGTTAACTCTTTATAGCATTTAAGTTCTTATTTTAAATGTTGCTATTGAATTTCATCATATTTCTACAACTTTTAATTCAGGGGGTCTTGCCTTCCATTTACTAATTGAATAATATTAATGGACACAATGTATTTAATTCTAATCCACAGTCATTCTTCCCCGGTACTGCCTAAGAAGCATGGTTTCAGTGGCTTCCCACCCTCATTGACCTACTAGGATGTCACCATTTAGAAATTTGACTCTTCATTCCTTTTTCATATAACCCCTATTAGAGTTCTCATATGCTGAGTAGGGGTTCCATTTTGAGCACTCATAAACTAAAATAACAGTCGAGCAATCTTTCAGATTCCTTCTAAACTGCTAGGCAGGCTCTTTGGGGCTAAGAAAGAATGAAGAAGCTGCCTTAAAGGGTCAGAGAGGGCACCAAAGGCGTAGTTCCCTTACATCACAGTTTTGCTTCACTTCCCCTTTAACGGCCCAATAGCCAAGGAAATAGGTCTCAATGGTGGTGTCATGGTTACCCTGTACCATGACTTTACTCAGATAAAGAATAAATCAACTTCTTAAAAAGAAAAACTGCCAACCAACTTTGTTTTCCCAACAGCATATGATTCTGAATCATTTTCCCATCTCTGACACTAAAGTAATCTGGCATTATTGCTTTTTCTTCAAAACTTAGCAATCAAAAGTCATTTAACCACAGAGCATTTACTACCCAACCACTGCACCCCCAGGCCCACACACTAAATAGGGGGATCCTGGGACTTCCCAAGGGGGAGCTGTGGAAGTGGGCTGCCACTGTGGAGTAATAGAAACATCACGGGCCTCATTGGCAAAAATCCCTAAATTTGAATCACAGCTCTGCCACTTACCATCCTTCTGAACTTCCATTTCTTCATCTATACCTGGATAATATAATCCACCTAATTGAACCTGTTCCAAGAATGACATGTGAGAACACTTAGCAGGAGGACACTAACAAAGGGGAGATGCTCCATAAGCATGTTTTAGTTAGACACAGTCTGGTTTTCCTCTCTGATGATGAGATAAAGAGACTTCAATAATTTAGAATAACTCTTTTCTCCTAAAAAGTCTCCATTATTCTCGAGCCTGAACCCCGGATTTACATGTACACACCTGAGAGGCTATAGCAGTTGAACACCAAATGCTTAATTTAAAGAGAAAATAATTTTTACCTCTAAGGTCATCTCCAATAACAACTCAAAGAAAGTCTAAAATTCTACAATTGAAAATTAATTTTTATCAATTATTTTGATGGTACTTACTTACCGCATAAATACCTTGATGGAAATAACACTTTAATCTTATCAGTCATTCAACTCTCAGTAAACATGACTTTATGAGGTAATATTTCATGAGACCAAATATGAACAAGAAGGAAAAGTCATGCAAGTAAGATGTCCACATGGGTCCTACAAGAAAAAACAGCCAGCAGGGAAGGTAACTTGGGAGGTTCTGAGGGTCAGCTATCGCTCTGGGATTCTTGCATTGCACTAGCCCCGTGTGGGGGGACAGAGAACTCCGAATCAGGAACAGGGAACTGAGTGCGGAGATAACCTTTCAGGACAGAAGAGCCTTCCCTGTCCTACACAGGATATGGTTTTACACTAGAGTTGCCAGCTGTAGCAAATAAGAATATAGAACACCCAGTGAAATTTGAATTTCATCTAGGATAGCCAATACTTTTTTTCTTTAAATGGGACATAATTATACTTCTTAGTATACTTACTCATTGTTTTTCTGAAATTTAAACTTCACTGAGTATCCTGTATGTTATCAGGCAACCCTGCCGCACACCCTTGGCAATGCCTCCCCACCCCGCCCCTATCTGCTAGACTGACTTCCTTACATGGTCATCTCGGGCAGTGTTCCACAGGCCAAAAGCAGGAGCTTCAGGCTCAGAAGTTGCATAACATCATTGCTGCCAAGTGCTTTATTTTTCTTCATGGTACTTAACATTTTAGGATGTGATGTGATGATGTACATGGGTGAACTTATTTCAGCCTCTCTCACTAGAATGCAGCTTTGGGAGAGCAGGGGCTTTGTCTTTTTGCTTCAGCATCTCCATCATCGACAACAAATGTCTGGTATAGAATAAGAGTTCTATGAATAATTATTGAATGAATATAAGACAACATCTTCTTCCTTAGTCACCTGGTCCTGCCCATTCAGTATTCTAAGCAGCCAATTACCAAATTTCCATTAACTCTAACAGAAATGCTGCAATGGCCTCCAACCCATCTTCCTTGCTTCAGCTCCTCCCCATCTTCAGTCTGCTCTCCACGTAAATGTGAGGTTTGTCTGCTTATGCCATTTTTCTGCTTCAAAGCCGTAGTGGCTCCCTCATCGCTGGCAACAGAATACAGTCCAAGCCCTCACTGTGGAATTCAGACCCCTTATGATATGATCTGAATCTCCCTTTCTTACACCTGTTCTCATCAACTAAACCTACTCGACCCACAGATCGTGCTTCTACTGTGCATTGCCCTCTCCCCTATTTTCTCTTTACTGAGCGCTCTGGGCTCTTTGATACAATTTGCCTCTCACCTTTTCTGGCTGACAGCACCTGCTCATCTCTCTCACCTCTCCGGTGGAAACCTGCCCAACATCCCATTTACTCTGGAGTTCCTCGGAATTCTTACCCTAGTTAAATAAGTTGTTTTATTTTAATTGTTTCCTTATATGTCTGTCCATCCCCCTCACCAAACCATTATATCCTTGTGTCTATTTTCTTTTTAAAAATTTCTACTACATTCTAGGCAAAGCTTGGCACAAAGTATGTGTTAAATAAATTTTGGTTGACTGACTTTGCCCAGGATAGATTTGGGAAGTACCTGTTTTAGAGTAGGATTAATGACAGTGAAACTCACTACATTCCTAGGATAATTCCAGACCCAAGACCACAGGGCACTGAGGGAGAACGATCAAAAAGACCTGGAGAAATAACACAGCCTGAGGCTTCTGTCATCTGGTTTAAAATTTTTGACCTCTCTTCAGGCAGCCTCATCAGAAGGCCAGTTCACATGCTAACTACTAGAAATACGATTTGCCATAAACCCGTATGACTAGGCAATCACAGGGCAATCTGACAGGCTGCCGTTCATACTCATTTCATGGGAGGTGGCAGGGAAGTGAAACTTCAACCAAGGACTACCTGCTCCCGTAGCTGCTCAGCCTCCTGTTGGGGTGTCTCTAGAACTGTTGGAAACCAGAAACTCCTAGATGAAAAATAAATGGCTGCTTCCCAGGAAGTTTCCCTCTAGCCAGGGGCAATCACGTCTCTAAAGAAGCAGTATGTTTATGTTTTTGCTCAATAATATACTGAAGCTTTCTGTTTATGCATTGATATTGAGAATGTTTTTAGAAAGATAACAACTAGTACTGACACTGTTTCAGTTTTCACCACACAATAACTTTTCTTGCAACCCCCATCATGACAATTTTAGTAGAGTGAGTCAAATATCCTGGCCACCCACTCCACAGCATTTCCAGCACAGAGGTAGAGGCTTGCCCTATATTAGGTGTTTCGGCTAGTAGGCCTCGAGAAAGGCACTCCCACTGGCAATATTCTGTCATATCCCATAACTCAAGGCCTTGTGTCAGGAGGAAAGATGAGTACAGATCATTCTACCCTTGAAATTTTTTCCCTAGTCAAGGACAATCAGCTCCCGAGAGAGCAGTTTGTATATTTTTGCTCAATGAAATGTTAAAATTTTTCTCTTGTACACTAATGTTGAGAACTTTTTTTGGAAACACATCAACTAGTACTGACCTTGTAAGTACTGAGTTCCTTTTTGGATCTGATTTCATCTCTGGAATTATAAAAGAAGAAACATTCTTTCTAAATTTCTTCAAGTATATCATTAAATGTGGTACGTTAAATATGATTTGTTTTTCAAAATAAAATGTATTTAATCAGCATGTCTTTTGTCCTTTATGAATCATAGTCATGAACATAAAAATGTTCATAATAATTCTGAGTGATGACAATAAGGCCCTTTATGCTCTCAAATTATACTACCTCTTCTCCTCCTGAGCTGACAATTCTAGTGAGTAACTACCATCATTACCTGGACCCACGGTGTGGGCGCACTGCTAAGCTGCCCCCATTACTCTGCTAGCCCCGACATGGAAAAGAGGAGGTTTATCTACAGTCATCACCCGCTTCGGACTCATGGCCTCTTACCAATCCATCTCACTATTATTTCCCACTGAACCCAGGTCAGACCTGAGAGTCCTTTCCAACCAAAGGCTTTCCCTACCCATAACTTAGTAAACAGATCCAGCATGTGAGATTTTATCACTGATTTCAGAGAGAGAAGAAGGGAGACAGAGAAATAAAGATGTTTTTAAAAATGTATTTACAGTTTCCATTTCTTTCAAACAGAGAAACTCCTAACTCTAAAATAAGACTAGTTAAGCCAAACATGAAGAATAAGACCAGGTATATGTAGGAGCCAAAACAAAACAAAACAACCAACAGTTAAAATACAAAAGCAGGAGCACATAAGCAAGCCCCTTGGCATTGGTCTTGGCAATGGTTGTTTTGGATTTAACACCAAATGCAAAGGCAATACAAGCTAAAGTAAATGGTACTATATTGAGCAAAAAAATCTTCTGCACAGCAAAGGAAGCCATCAATGAAATGAAAAGGCAACCCAAAGAATGGGGGGAAATATTTGCGAACACAATATATATCTGGTAAGAGATATTCAAAATGTAAAAGTAACTCATACAACTCAATAGAAAAAAAAAAAACACACACACACACAATTAAAAAATGAGCAAAGGATCTGAATAGACATTTCTCCAAAGAAGACATACAAATGGCCAACAGGTACTTGAAAAGGTGCTCAACATTACTAGTCATCAGGGAAACACAAATTAAAACCACAATGAGATACTACCTCAAACCTATCAATTATCAAAAAGACAAGTGATAACAAATGCTAGCAAAGATATGGGGGAAAGGAAATGCTTATACACTGTTGGTAGGGGATGTAAACTGGTATAGCCACTGTGGAAAACAGTATGGAGGTTCCTCAAGAAATTAAAACAGAACTATTATAGGACCCAGCAATCCCATTTCTGGGTATATATGCAAATAAAATTAAATAATTATCTTGAAGAGACAGCCATATTCCCTCAATCATTGCAGTACTATTCATAATACCCAAAGTATGAAAACCACCTTCTGTTAGCAGATGAGTGGATAAAAGAAAATGTGGGAAACACAGAGAGACAGAGACAAAAAGAAAAAGAGAGAGAGAGAGAGACAATGACAGAGAAAGAGAAAGAGAGAAAGAGACAGAGAGAGAGTATTCAGCCTTAAAAGATAAGGAAATTTTACCACTTGCAACATGAATGAACCAGCAGGGCATTGTGCTAAGTGAAATACATCAAAGGAAAAAGACAAATACTGTGTGGTATCACTTATATGTGGAAACTTAAAAAAAAAAAAAACGAGGCAAACTCTTAGACACAGAGAGTAGAATGGTGACTGCCAGGGGGTGGGGCTAGAAGGTGCAGAGTGGCGACACAAGCTCTCAGTTACAGGAGGAATAAGGTCTGAGGAATTAAGGTATAACATGGTGACTATATATCATGTATAACATGATAACTGTATTGTATAACTGAATTTGCCAAAGAGTAGAACTTAAGTGTTCTCACCAAAAATAAAGGTAAATAAATATGTTGGGTGACAGACTTGTTAATTAAATCAATAGCGGGAATCCTTTCACAATGTATACATATATCAAGTTATCACACTGTACACTTTAAATATATTACCATTTTATTTGTCAATCAACCTCAATAAATTGAAATAAAACACAAAAGCGGGAATGGCAGGGCTTGAATGGAGCCTCAATCAAAGGTATTAATAAACTTGAAGGCAACCTGTCCAAAAATGATGAGACAAATTAAAAAGAGTAAAACCACAAGTCAGAAATGCAAAATGTGGCAATGATTATCACCACGACGCATCAAGCAGAGACACTGAACCCAGGAATGCCGCCCCCAAGATGTGTTCTGTTGGGAGGCAAGGCAGTTCACCAGACTTTACCAAAACACGGATGAATCACTTCTCTACATGACCCAACCCCCGCAGCCAGGGTGGATTCCCTGCACCCACTGAGGAACTTTCTAATTATGGCTTCTCAGCTCTGATACCAGTAAGGACATTCCTTGGAAAGACAATATTAAAAATCCCAAGGTTAAAATATATAGTCCCATTTTAAACATATAAGATGGCAAAGGGTAATTTTTTCATAGATGAATACTAGTATCCAATCTGTTCCATCCCAAATTTTCTCCTTATAAAAAAATACACTGGTAACTTGGTTTAAATATAAATGTTTTTTGACTGTACATCCTAGCCCCTTGCGCTTGGCTGAGGCCATGTGACGATGATGCATTTGTGAGTAGAAGCAATGTGTCACTTCTGGGCTAAGCATCTAATTGCCAGTAAAAGAGTCTCCACAGCCAGTGTCTCCTTAGTGTTGGCGACTTGGCAACATTCGAGAAGTGGGCTGCGTTGTCATCTTGGGTCCTGGAAGGAGGGCAGTGTGGAACAGGCCCCCAGAAGACGCTGCTGACAGCCAAACAGAGAAATGGACCACGTAGCCCATCCCAGGAATGACTTAATCGATAATCAGTTTGATGTGCTTTTCTACCATGAATCATCTACCAGCATGAATTCTTAAGTAGAATATATTGGCTATAGCTTTAATATTTTCCTAACAGTCCAGTATCAGTCACTATTATGAGCAGAAGCTACTTTAGGAGCCAATGAGTTGTGAAGGCTATTGAAGTGGAAACAGAGATGTGCTTTCAGGTCTGAGAATGAAACAAAAGTTAACCAGGCATTTCGAAAAGTTCTTTCCTTTAATCCCTACAACCACTCTACAAATTAGGTTATTTTCATTTTACACATAATAAAATGGACACTGAGATTTTAATAGCTTGCCTAGAGTTACAGAGCTAATCAATAAGTGGGAGATGGAGATTTTGTACACAGGACTGTTTGTACAAAAAACCACTCTTTCTACACTGCTACCTTCCTGTCCTTTGACATTAAATGATGTTTTTAAATTTACTTTTATCTCTGTCCTTGTTGATGTCCTGTTTCTTCCTAACGATGTATTTGTATTTAGTAATACCCAAGCCTTCCTTTTTAATTTGCTGCTTCTAACAAGTAGTAAGCTAGGGAAAGAAAATAAATTTTCTTAGATGTGCGGAGAGGAAATACGCTCTGGCCATGGCCTGGTATACTTGCTTCTTGAGCACAGGAGGTTTAACACATGGACTCTGTGAAGTGTCTTTTTGAAGGCTAAGACCTGCATTTGCAAACTTCATGGTTTTAGGGAAGGTTCTTAAGAGTGGAGTTTACCAGTAAAGCAAATTCAGATAACTGAAATATTTCCTTCTGTACTTATATCTCTCTGCATCTGCCTGGAATTTTCATAAATGTCTGTTGCTGTTGTTTATGATAATAGGCTTACAAATATGATAGAATGGGTTTAAAAAGATAGTTTTAAAGATATCCTGTGTAACTGCGTTGGGTTTAAATGGGTCAATCAGTGACCTAATAGAATTTCTTTTACATTATTTGAATGTTTCTCCCATTACATGTTTCTTCAGTTAAATTAAAATTATTTTCTGATTGCTTTTCTAGTCCTATTTCATTCTGTAATTTTCATAAAACGTTTACCAAGTAATCTTTTAAAAAATGTTATTGCCTTTTATTTTATTCTATTAGACATAAAATATAGATGCCTAATAGAGCAGGAAATAAACTAATCAAAGAATAATCATGCTATCATATTCTACCATACAGTGGTCTGATCCCTTTGTAAATATTACTAAAATATGAAATAGTTGGCCAATGCCATAAACCATTGCTTCAGAAGAAAGCTATGATTTCTGCAATTTCCTTTTCGATCTTTTTCTTCCCCTTAGTTCTAAGCAATAATAAATAATTATTTAACATTTCAAGTACTGCATTAAAATAAACGGAACAAAGTAGGTTATTTTCATCAATTTCAGTTTTGTTCATGCACCACACCAGGTTCTAAAGATCTTAAAATAAATTAAGAGATGGTTCTTTTCCTCCAGACAAAAGAAATAAAGACAGGATAGTTTGATGGTTATGATTTATGACTCTGGGGTCAGACATCTAACATGAGATGCTGACTCAGGCAGTTAATAGCAGAGTGATTTTAGGCAAGACACTCTAGGTCTCAAATGCCTCATCTGTAAAATGAAAACAACAAAATTGGAACAGTAACAGTACCTCCCTGATGGGGTAGTGTTACTGCTTGTACCACCTGAGATATGGTAGGAGACAGGCAATATGTCTGAATAAATCTTTGGATGCTAGAATCTGATTGCAATAGTTCTCACCCTGCTTTCCCACCTACTAGACCTTGAAAAATTATCCTAAGATCCTTTACTTGCAAATTAGAGATAATAGTATGTATTCCGTAAGTTATTATGAAGTAACAGAGAAAATGAATGTAAAACGTTCAGCATTGTGCCTGTCTGTATCAGTTTGCTATGGCTGCGATAATAAAATTCTACACACTGGGTGGCTTAAACAACAGAAATTTATTTTCTCACAGTTGTAGAGGCTAAAAACCCACAATCAAGGTGTTGGAAGGGCTGGTTCCTTCTGAGGTCTCTCTCCTGGACTGGTAGATAGATGCCTTCTTCCTGTGTCTTCATGTGGTCTTCCCTTTGTGTCAGTGTCCTACTCTCTTTTTATACGGACGCCACTCATATTGGATTAGGGATCATCCCAACTACTTCATTCAATTTTAATTACCTCTTTAAAATGCCATCTTGAATATAGAGACAAACAGAGGTACTGGAGGTTAGAACTTCAACGTGAATTGCTGGTGGAAGTAGAAGATAAAATTCAGCCCATAAAACTGATCTTTGAGAAACACTCAAGTCCTGGCCGGTGTGGCCCAGTTGGTTGGGCGTCATCCCAGGAAGCAAAACGTTGCCTGTTCAAATTTCCAGTCGGGGCACAGGCCTCAGTTGTGAGTTCGGCCCAGAAGGCACACATAAGAGAGGCAACCCATCGATGTTTCTCTCTCTCACCAATGTTTCTCTCACTCTCTTTCTCCTTCCCTTCCCCTCTCTCCACAAATAAATAAATAAAATCTAAATATAAAAGCACTCTATATTTAGTAATCATTGTTGCTACTGTTATTATTATTATTGTTATACAATTTATGAATTCAAAAGGCAATAAGGCACTAATACTGATTTAATGGTGGATCTTTTCTTATATTTTATTTCATAAACAAGGATATTTCAATCACAGGAATGTTTAAATAATATTATCTGCCACATTATGTGGTTTAGGACAATTCAAAGTATAAGCTTCTGGTAGTTTCCACATTGGTTAAAAGACTAATAGAGTCAATGTCAAAAGTTTATTTCATATTTAGGTCAATGGCTTCATTCTGCTCTGCAGTTACAAAATACACCCCAACCCTGGTCAGTCACCTCACAAGTAAAGGCCATTATTTCCTCATGGGAACAGGGCAAGAGGGTGTGCACGGATCAGCAGGAATCTACTGTCACAACCAGAAAAACAAACTAGGGTGCATGCCCTTCCTCTACATGAAGAAATGATCCCTTATCAGATTTTTTAGAGTGAAATGCGAAAATGCTTAATAAATGGCAACTATCCACCAAAGAAGCAAAGAAGGGAAAAATTAGATTTTACTTTGATTTTCCCTTTTTTAAAGTACTTGAGCTAGTAAAATGAAATTAGTGGTGTGTATAGAAACATTTACTGGCCAATTACTTACTTTACTTCTCATTCCTCTTATAATTTCTTTGGAAGATACTGAAACTATGTCCCAAGGGGGCTAAAGTGGGGTAAGGCTCAATTACATTTTCAGATATGTACACATATTCTTTATTTTCTACCAATAAAACTGTCAAGAATCCAGCTCCACTTTAAAAATGATTTGCTATATAATAGATATAGACGATAGACTTATCTGTAATCAACAGCCTAATTCGAGGCTCTCAAATTACTATAATTTGCAATCATTGACATCTACATGGAAATCTGGATAATTAAAAATAAAGTTAAAAAGTAAAAATTCCTTTCCTTTCCATCAAATATAAACTGAATATTTAAATTGATCTCTTCTGTCCCCGTACAATTTTTCATAAAGCCATATTAAATCAAAATAGAAGTACCACTCATGTTTTAAAACATGCCCTAATGAAATGTGCTAACTTGTATCTACCACTAGCAAAAAAATAACTGAGGAAAACTTGTGCAGGCTACGGTTTTACTGGACAGTATTTCATACTGCCGTGCTTCTGTCCCACCTTCAGCAGTCAGGACTCTCCATTGATTGGGATCACTACACAGAATTTCTTGAGGTATGATTATCCCTTTCTAGCAAAAAAATAAAAAAAAGGTAAAGTGAGGCACCAAGTAAATAACCCAGAGCTCTCTGGGATTCTAGATCTATTTGTATTTGGACCACAAAGAAACAGTCACCAGGCCTCACCACTATAGTGAATAGTAACATAACACTCAGAGCCGGCTTGAACTTACACAATTCTGCCATATGTCTGGACCCAAATGATCCTGAAATTTCCCCAACTGGACAAGCACATCAGAGTTAGAAAATAATTAAAATATATAAAGCCATACATTGCTTAACAATGGAGATATATTCTGAGAATTGCGTCACTACGTTATTTCTTTCCTATGAGAACATCATAAAGTACATTTACACAAGCTTTGGTGATATAAAGTGCCACACGCCCAGGCTATATGGTATAGTCTATTCCTAGGCTACAAGTCTGTACAGCATGTTACTCTACAGAGTACTGTAAGCAACTGTAACACACTGGTAAGTATTTGTGCATATAAAAATGTCTAAACATAGACAAAGTACATTAAAAATATGGTAGAAAAGAAAAAAGTGGTATACTTATATAGGGCACTTACCATGAATGGAGCTTACAGGACTGGAAGTTGCTCTGGGTGAGTCAGTGAGTGAGTGGTAGTGAAGGTGAAGATCTTGGGCATTACTGTCCACTACAGAATTTATAAACACTATACACTTAGGCTAGACTAAATTTTTTCTAAAAATATTTTTCTTTCACCCTGGCTAGTGTGGCTCAGTGGATTGAGCCCTGGCCTGCGAACCAAGGTCATCAGTTCGATTCCCAGTCAGGGTATATGCCTGGATTGTGGGCCAGGTCTCTATCTGGGGTTGTGTGAGAGGCAACCGATTGATGTTTCTCTCACACATTACAGTTTCTCTCCCTCTCTCTCCCTCCATTCCCCTCTCTCTAAAAATAAATAAATAAGATCTCTTTAAAAAATAAATAAAGGCCCTGGCTGGTGTGGCTCAGTGGACTGAATGCTGGCCTGCAAACCAAAGGGTTGCTGGTTCGATTCCCAGTCAGGGCACATGCCTGGGCTGCAGGTCAGGTCCCCAGTAGGGGGCATGTGAGAGGCAACCACACATTGATGTTTCTCTCCCTCTGTTCTCCCTCCTTTCCCCTCTCTCTAGAAATAAATAAAATCTTCTTTAAAATATAAATAAATAAAAACTTAAAAAATAAAAATGTTTTTCTTTCTTTAATAATAAATTATTCAATAATAGCTTAGTGTATCATTTTCAATTTATAAACATTTTATTTTTTTAACTTTTAGGTGTTTTATACTAAGAATTAACTTAAAACACAAGTACATTGTACATCTATACAAAAATATGTTCTTTCTTTATATCCTTATTCTATAGATGTTTTTCTATTTTTAAAATTTTTAATTTTATCTCACTTTTTAAACTTTTTTATGAAAAACAAAGATGCAAATACACACAGTAGCCTGGGCCTACACAGGGTAAAGAACATCAGTATCACTACTTTCCACCTCCACTTCTTGTCCCACTGAAAGGTCATCAGGGTCAAGACACTCATGGAGCTGTCCTCACCTACGGTAACAAGGCCTTCTTCTAGAATACCTTCTGAATGACCTGCCTGAGGCTCTTCTTGAGAGGTGTCGCTCTTTTCAGAAATATGCCCGTGGTGGTTTGCTTGTTTTGTTTCATTTTTAAAAAATCATAGATTTGTTTATAAGCAGATAATTTACCAAGAACATTCCTCTCTAGCAATGGAAACCTTTTGGTGCTGCAGTCCACGTTTTCAAACTTTTCAAGAGGCTTGTTGAGGTTTGCAAAGTTAATCCCTTCACTGTGAACTTTCTTGGGGGTTCTTTTACTGTAGTTTCCTTTTCTCTGGCCTCCTCTCAGCTATGCCTTCCTGTTCAATTCCAACAATTCCACATTAGTCAATTTCTTGGGAATTACTTCTAGGAGCTCCATAATGTCATCCTCATCAATACCCAGGTTAAAGTCATTTGCCATCTCAATCACCACCTTGTTGATTTCTGCAACCTCCTCACCCTTGGCCAGTCCTCTGAAGTCATGGACAAACCTCTTAAACGTCATCTTCTAGGATCCATGCATACACTCCTTGGTGACATCACCCCAAGCCCAAGCAAGGTTCTTAACGCAATCATAGGTGTTACAATCCTTCCAGAATTGTATCTGTGTCTTCTCAGTGTCTTCCTCGGTTGCAACAACAGCCTGGGGAAAGTAGTAGGCCTTAAAAGCTTCTATAACTCCTTGATCCACTGGTTGGGACAAAGAGGTGGTATTTGATGGAGAAGCACTATTTTGATATTGGGATGAAGATCACAAAGAAAGGTATCTGGGAGCATTATCGACAATAAGCAGAATCTTGAAAAGCATGTTGTTCTCCAAACAGTACTCCATTTTTCTGGCATAGCAATTCAAAAGGGCATTTAGAAGAGGAGCTGGGTCATCCATAACTCCTTATTGCTCCTGCATAGTACACTAGCAGTCTGTGCTTCCTGATATGCCTGAAGGGCCTGAGGTTCTCACTGTGCCAGATCACAAAGGACTTCAATTTGTAGCCTGCAGCACTGCCCCCAAATGAGACTGTTATCCTGTTCTAAAAGCCTGGAAACCAGGCATTGACTTGGCCTACTTATGAAAGAAACCCCTTTCAGAATAGGTAGGTTTCATCCACATTGAATATTTGCTCTGGCAAGTAATTTTCCTCCGCAATCAGCTTATCTACAGTTTCCAAAAATTCTTTTGCTGCCTCACATTAGCACTTGCAGACTCACCACTCACTTTCACATTATTAAATGAATAGTGATTCTCTAAATCATTTACACCACCCAGAGTTAGTGGTAAATTCAACATCATAGTTGGGTCTAACCTTTTCTTTCAACATCAAAAACAAACTTCTTGTTTGGGCTGTGATTGTTGTGGTGCTGAGACAGATATGCTTCTGCATTTGGTCTTCAATCAGAGTCATTACAAGCTTCTCCATCATGCCATGAAGATGGTGCTGAAAGCAAAGAAAGAAGCACCTGCCCTTCCCAAAGCCGAGGCCAAAGCCAAAGCAAAGGTTTTGCAGGCAAAGAAAGAAAACGTTGATGAAAAGCATCCATAGCCAAACACACACACACACACACACACACACACAACAAAAAAAACTTGCATTCACCCCTCTCCCCATGGCCAAGGACATGGTGGCTTCAAAGGCAGCCTAAATAACCTTGAAAGAGTCATCCCAGGAGAAACAAACTTAACCACTATGGCATCATCAAGTTCCCCCTAACTACCGAATTGGCCACGAAGAAGGTAGAAGACAATACACTTGTGTTCATTGTGGATGTCAAAGTCAACAGTGACAGATCAAACAGGCTGTTAAGAAGCTCTCTGACACTGACATAGCCAAGGTCGACATCCTGATCAGGCCTGATGGCGAGAAGGTGGCCTATGTCTGACTGGGTCCTGACTATGATGCTTTGGACGCTGCCAACACAATTGAGATGATCTAAACAGAATCCTTCTGGCTAATTCTAAATATTAAAATTTTTCACTGTAAAAAAAAAAAAAGTAGTTTCTCCCTGACTAATACAGAGCCTTCTAAAATTTCTGTTAGTTTTGTTGACTTCAATACAACAGATCCTTTACCAGCTTCCATCACATTGTTCTTAGTCTACATAGCTATGGTGGACTGGAATATGCCTAAACTATGAGCAACAGCCATCACTGATTTTCTACCTTCATAGCCTGTAATCACTCAATATGGCCTCTATTGACAACAATAGCAGTAGATATTATATCCTTAGGGGCCACGCTGAAGAAAACAATACGAGATTAAACTGAGCACAAGAGAAAACACAACAACCGAGAGACAAAGTATACGCGAGATATGTGATGAGGTTGCTGCCAGTATAACACTGCATTCTGTTTTACTGCAAACTTTTTTTATAAGTAGGAAGACTATAAAGTAATGATTAAAAGTATGGTAAATATATAAACCAGATCCAGACTTCTGGCCAAAATGGAGACATAGGTAGATACACTTTGTCTCTTCGCACAAGCAAAAGAAGGACAGCAACAAATTTAAGAACATAAAATAACCAGAACTGCCAGAAAATTGAACTGCATGGAAGTCTGACAACCAAGAAGTTAAAGAAACACTCATCCAGACAGGTAGCAGGGGCAGAGACAGGCAGCGGGGGTGGAGAGAACGCGCAGCAACGCTGTGGCTGGAGGACCTGAAGGGTGAGATGGTGGCTGTTGCGTGCAGAAAAACCAGGAGGAACAACTGGGGAGTGAGAGAGACTGTGTAACCCAGGGTTCCGGTGTGGGAAAAGAAAGCCTCAAAACCTCTACTGGTAAAAACCTGTGGGGGTTGCAGCAGCGGGAGGAACTGCCAGTCTAACAGGAGAGTTCATCTGAGAGACCCACAGGGTCCTAGAATTTACACAAACCCACCCACCTGGGAATCAGCACCAGAAGGGCCCAATTTGCTTGTGGGTAACAGGAAGCAACTGAGAGCCAGACAAGAGCCAAGTAAGTGGCACTGTTCCCTCTCGGACCCCTCCCCCTCATACATTGCCACAAGGCAGTGACGGGGGTTGCCCCGGCCTGACAAATACCTAAGGCTCCGCCCCTCACAACATAATAGGTGCAAAGAGACCTAAAATATATATATATATAATATATATATAATATATATATATATATCCCAAAGGAAAGAACAGATAAAAGCTCCAAAAATAGAACTATAGAACTAAGCAAAGGAGAGATAGCCAACCTAACAGATACAGAGTTCAAATCACTGGTAATCTGGATGCTCAGAGAATTGGTGAGTGTGGTTGCAAAATGGAGGAAAAAGTGAAGGCTATGCAAAGTGAAATAAAGAAAAATATACAGGGAACCAACAGTGAAGGGAAGGAAACCAGGACTCAAATCAATGATTTGGAGCAGAAAGAAGAAAGAAACATTCAACCAGAACAGAATGAAGGAACAAGAATGCAAAAGAATGAGGAGAGGCTGAGAAACCTCTGGGACAACTTTAAGCGCTCCAACATCCGAATCATAGGGGTGCCATAAAAAGAGGAAGAGCAAGACATTGAAAACTTATTTGAAAAAATAGTGGAGAACTTCTCCAATCTGGTGAAGGAAATAAGACTTCCAGGAAGTCCAGGAAGTTCAGGGAGTCCCAAAGAAGCTGAACCCAAGGAAGCCCACAGCAAGGTACATCATCATTACATTACCCAAGATTAAAGATAAGGAGAGAATCTTCAGAGCAGCAAGAGAAAAGGAGGCAGTTACCTACAAAGGAGTTCCCATAAGACTATCAGCTCATTTCTCAAAAGAAACCTTACAGGCAAGAAGGGGCTGGAAAGAAATATTCGAAGTCATGAAAGACAAGAACCTACATCCATCCAAGATTATTCTATCCAGCAAAGTTATCATTTATATTGGCAGGGCAGATAAAAGTGCTTCCCAGATAAAGTGAAGTTAAAGGAGTTCATCATCACCAAGACCTTATTACATGAAATGTTAAATGGACTAATCTAAGAAAAAGAAGATGATCAAAATATGAACAGTAAACTGACAACCTCAACTATCAACAAATGAACCTAAAAATTAAAAACAAACCAAGCAAACAACTAGAATGAGAACAGAATCACAGAAATGGAGATCACATGGAGGGTTATCAGTGGGGAGGGGTAGGGGGAGGGTGGAGAATGGGGGAAAAGGTACAGGGAATAAGAAGCAAAAATGGTAGGCACAAAACAGACAGGGGGAGGTTAAGAATAGCATAGGAAATGGAGAAGCCAAAGGCCTTATGTGTATGAGCCATGGACATGAACTAAGTGGGGGAATGCTGGTGGGAGGCAGGCAGGCAGTGCAGGGCAGAGGGGAATAAAGGGGAGAAAAAAATGGGACAATTGTAATAGCATAATCAATAAACTATATTAAAAAAAGAAAAAATACATAAACCAGTAACACTGTCATTTATTATCATTATCAAATATTATGTACTGTACATAATTGTATTGCTATATTTTTATGCAACTACTGGCACAATAAGTTTGTTTACCCCATGTTTACACCACTAACACCACAGCACATGAGTGACACACTGTGCTACAACATTATGACAGCTATGACATCACTGCATGACAGGAACTTTCCACACTGTTACAATCTTATGGGACCACCCTCAGATATGCGGTGCGTCGTCAACCAAAAAGCCATCATGCGGCACATAACTGCACCGCACTTCGTGCTCGGGAGAGACACCGAGCAAGGCACCAGAGCCCTAGGTAAACTGCATTTGCCTTGGTGTTACCAAAGCAACTTTGAAAGGTGTCTAACTTATTACAAGTTTAAATAGCGATAAATTGTATTTTTAGGTCTTGCATCAACCTTAATAGCTATTCATTTTTAATTCTTATCATTTGGTAAATGCTTTAAGGACTCTTTGTGACAAGACTATAAGCTGGTAAGAAAATGAAGGGTCAGAGAAACTATGTAACTAGTCTAAGGCACCACGGTTAGTAAATGCCAGCGCAAGGATGAAACCCTGGTCTTCGCAACTCCCCATGCCTATGCTGTTGCTGCCATGCTCAGCCGACAATGCTAATTTCACCTTCAAATTCCTCAAGAGAGAACTTTAATAAAGACACAACAGTTTGAAAAATCAGTGTTGTGATTGGGGTCTGCTTTAGCACATAGGTTTAGCTGTGCACACATAAAACTTTAAATATAGTTATGATTACAAGATACACATTTTTGAAAAGATTATTTTTATAGTGATACCAGCATTTCACTGGTCCCATCCAACACTATATTTCTTTCACGTTTACTAATACCAGTTTATGGCATGGAAAGATTTCATAAGAAATTTCAAAAGAAATGTGAATAGGTACTCTATAAATTTATACCTTACTTCTTAGTAAGAATTAGAAGTTTCCTTCAGAGCATTCTCTTTTATCCTCCTTCCTTCACTTCCACATTTGCTCTACTTTTCTATTTTGATGGTTCTAAGGTTATGCAATATAAGATACCAGTGGACTAGAAGAAAAAGCGCCTAATATCATTTCACACCCAGCCACTACGGGACTTTGCTTGTCTCTATTTTGACTACGTACACTTCTGTTCTACGTAGTTGGAAAAAACAATGGTTTTTTGCAAGTTTTAGGTAAACTAGAATTTAAATAATGAAAAAAGAGAAAATACTATGTAAAGAAATTCTTAAAACTTTAAGGTAGATCTAATTTTTGAAATCTATTGTATAATATGTGTTCTATAATATTTAGAAATAAGACTAACATAAAAAAAAATAGGTGAAAGGGGGTTTGCTAAAACACAATTACGTATTTATAAAATATGGATACATTTACTCAAAATGTATTTCGATAAAATCAAGCGGGACTACTTATCTAGTAACAGTCACTCCTGAGAAATCCGAAAAATATATTGCAATGTTACTAAGAAAATCCACTTTGAAACTAATCCAACTACTGGAAATTTTCAGAGTATCTATTTGCCTGATATAGCAAAATTCCTAAGTAAACTTTCATTCCTTTTTCAGATATAAAGACCAGGTACTGAAACTTATGTTTATGATAGTAAAACAAAAATGCAAGAAACCGGACATCTTGACCAAAGGGACAGAATGGAAAACTCAGACTTCCACCCTCCAGAGCCATAAGAAAATAAACATCTGTTGTTTAAGCCACTCGCTCTACGATGTTTTATTATGGCAGCCTAAGCAGGCTCCTATAGGTGCTGGAAACAAAGGACAGTCTCTTCAAAAAATGGTATTCGGAAAAATGGATATCCACACACAAAAGAAGGAAGTTGCACATTTACATTATACCACATACAAAAATCAATGCAAAATAGATCAATGACCTCAACCTAAAACCTAAAACTATAAAACTCTTAGAAGAAAATATAGGAAAGATAAAACAAAAACTTCAGGACATTAGATTTGTCAAGGATGTCCCGGACAGGGACACCAAAAGCACAGGCAATAAAAGTAAAAATACATAAATTGTACTATATCAAACTTTAAAACCTCTGTTTATCAAATGATAAAATCAACAGAGTGAAAACACAACCTTTAGAATGACAGAAAATATTTTGAAGGCATATATCTGATAATAAGTTAATATCCAGAACATTTAAAGAATTCCTACAACTCAATAACAACAACAATAAAAACCCTGACTAAAAAATTGGCAAAGGACTTAACTAGACATTTCTGCAAAGATGATATACAAATGGCCAACAAACATGGAAAGGTGCTTACCATCGCCAATCATTAGGGAAATGCAAATCAAAACCATAGTCCAGTATCACCTCACACCCATTAAGATGGCTACTATATAAAAAAAAAAACACAGAAAATAACAAGCGTTGGCAAGGCAGTGCAGAAATCTGAACCCTTGTGAACTGTTGGTGGGAATGTAAAATTGTACAGCTGCTATGGAAAAGGGTATGTCAGTTCCTCAAAAGTTAAAAATAGAATTACCATATAATCCAGCAATTCCATTTCTGGGTATATATCTAAAAGTATTGAAAGCAGAATCCCCAAGAGATATTTGCACCTTTGTGATCACAGAATCACTAGTCACAATAGCTAAGAGGTGAAAGCAAACCAACTATCCGTTGACAAATGAATGGATAAATAAAATGTGAGACACACACAGAGAACATTATTCAACCTTAAAAAGGATGGAAATTCTGACTCATGTTACAACATGGATAAACCTTTAGGACATATCATGCTAAGTGAAATAAGCCAGTCACAAAAGACAAATATTGACAGACAAATAGTGAATGAGTGAAGGACGACAATCATAATATGCTCATTACTTGCTATTGTTTTGTTTTAATATTCAACTATACTAGTGTTTTAAAAGTTAAATGAAGAATAAATGCCAATAAAAAGTTAAAAAGAATAAACTCAAAATATTAAAAAAGACAAATACTGTATAATTCCATTTAAATGTTATTAAGAGTAGTCAAATTCATAGAGATAGAAAGAACTGTGACTGCCAGTTGTTGGGGGAGAGGAACATGAAGAGTTAATGGGCACAGAGTTTCAGTTTTTCGAGATGAAAAAGTTCTGGGGACTGATTGGATAACAATGTGAATATAGTTAACATTACTATGCTGTACACGTAAGAATGATTAAGGTAATAAATTTTATGTTATGCATTTTTATCACTATAAAAAATATAAGAAATCCATAAGATTCTTTTTTTAAGAATAAAGTTAACACCTGTCTCAACAGTGTTCCAGAAAAAGCACATTAAAAGAGAGGAAAGTCTCTATGAAAGAGGCCTCTCCGTGGTCAAATGGTCAGTGGTTTACACTTCAGAGATAGATTAATTAATTGTATACAACATAAGTTCAATATTCTGGGAATAGCTTCTTTGCCTTGGTCAGAAGAGGGGAGAGAAAGAATTTAGACAAAGGAAACAAAGGTTCATTCAGCACTAGGATGCAGCAAGTGTTGGCCTTTCTCTCTCCCTCTCTTTTTTTCCCCCTAAAATAGTTAGCAAATGTGTGATGTCACACAGATCTTACTGAGCTGAATAGCTGTGGGATCCCATGGTGACCTTAACATTTGAATTCACACTCCTACTCACTGAGTGGCTTTTTTAGAACAAAGGCTTTTTTTACATATTTGCTACAAAGCACAGCAGGATTTCAGGGAAAGAATATGCAACAGTTGAAGAGGATGCCTACGCAGAAAAATTATTAATATGGCAACTTGCAGATGAAACACACACACCCTAGCTACACTGGCTATAACATAATCCATGCCTAGCTAAATTCCAAACAGCAACGTATTGCATATGATTTGCAAATACTGGGCTTTTTGTTTCATAAAACACCAAACAACTGTGTCAACATTTTGTATGTGAATATGGACATATAATAATTCACCCTTAGTCTGAAGATAGTGCTGATAAGTTGAGGGAGAGGTCTGAAAACACAGTAAGATACACTCAACTCCGATGTAACCTTGAAAAGGAGAAAGAGTAATGCACTCTGTTTCTTCTTTTTTTTTTCATTTTTAAATGTTTCATTTTATGAATGAAGAGTCAGAGTCTGCCTAAAAATCCAAGAGGCATTTTTCCAAGACGTAAACAAAAGGAAGTAAAGAGACACAGAGGAAAAAAGACCACTAGAAGGCTCAGACGCAACTTATAATTTCTTCTTAAAACACTATTAAAAATTAACATCTGTATGCATGTCCATACACACAAAAATGCTCGAATAAATTCGGTAAAATAAAAACTTGGTTTCCTTAAAAAAATGAAGTCTGTAATAATTTTATTTTCCAATTGTATCTTAGTAGAAAAGCATTATCACCATCACTTACAGAGTTCAAAAGACCCTACTGCATTCTCTGAAAGCTTGCCATGTCAAAGCACGGCCCTGATTCTGTCGACGCACAGCACAGTCTGGAATCTGGTTTTCAGAGAGTTCCTGATATCTAGGGAAGCAGACAGGAATGTAGATAACTGTAAAATAAAGAGTTGCAAACCAGTTAGTCTGGCTCTTCAACAAAGTCAGGTTTTTTTTCAGTGGATATTGGAAACCTCTCATATTTAAAGGTGAAGGGGGTGGTACAATCACTGCAACCCCTGTGCTTTGCTTCCATGGGGCCTTTTTCAGTAAAAGAAATCTCAGGCCACCTTCTCCCAAATGCAAAAACATTTATTAGCAAGCGGGCGTGATTTCTCTAAAGTTGCCGTATTCCTCTCTCTGACCTAAAAAATAGACAGCAGTCCCTTGCATGAAATGTCCTTCGCAAACAGGACTCAAAAAAGGATTCTCTGCAGAGGTGGATCCTGTAGTCTAGTCCCCATCTGCTGGAACCTGGAGTTCCATTCCACTCACGCACACTGCTGGGCTAGTGGGTGGTGCCTGTAAATTCATTCAGGCTGAGGTGGTAAGTCTTGTATTACCACTCCAACCAACCTCATAACCTAAATATCATTCATTTCAACATCACCAGTATCAATATTTTATTAAATAAACTAACCCTAAGGCATTTATTTAGAATAAGGAACTCATCTACTAATTAACTCTCCCTAAAGGATTGGCTATAGGTAACATGTACTTACCCTGGGTACTGTATTTAGGGTGGAGGGGAGGAAAAGATTACCGTCTACCCTCCTAGGGTTCTTTTGGCTGGTCTAATAGTTAAATTGACATAAACCAGATTAATAGGAGAAAAACCAGTTTAATTACATATGTACAGGGGCCCCACAGGACAAGTTAGGCAACTGAAGCTTGTATGTTCTCCTGAGCTAAGGATTGGGTAGGGCTTGGGGCTTCAAGGGGAAAGAAGGTCATTCACAGTATAAGAAGAGAAAATATCTGATAATTAGATGTTTGTCCTGCCATATAGGTAGGTTATTTAAATAAAAGTTACTTCTGGTAATAGTTCTCATTCTGGGCCAGGCCTCCTAGCTAAATTTTTTTAGGTAGTTGAGGTAGGGGTAAAAATTTTTCTGATGGGTCTTTATTGTCTTAAGCTCAAAGCCAACCACATGCCAAAATGGCATATTTTGGGGTCATGTATTCTGCTTCCCCTCAAGGGTAAATTATCCCACAGGCAGTTTAACCAGTGGAGATAGCACGGAGCTAGGGCTTAAATCCAAACTTCACTGAAGACCTTCTAATTGCTAAGTCCTCAAGCTTTAAAAAAAAAAAAAAAGAAAGAAAAGGAGAAAAGAGAAGAAAAAGGCATGACTCTTATCCTTCATGATTTTACCATCTATTCATGAATGATAACCAGGACAGAAGTTTTATTTGGGTAGGTAGGTAAAGTGGGTACAAATGGAAAAATATTTCAAGCTAAGAACAACTATTTCTACAGAAGCCTTTATGTGGCTTCTTTGTTAGTAATCAATATACATTTTGGATATTAAACAAGAATAACTGAAAATTTAAATTTTAGGAAAACTTTTTCTTTTTTTTTTAAGATTTCATTTATTTATTTTTAGAGGGGAAAGGAGGGAGAAAGAGAGGGAGAGTAACATCAATGTGTGCCTCTCATGCACCCCATACCGGGGACCTGGCCAACAACCTAGGCATGTGCCCCGACTGGGAATCGAACGGATGACCCTTTGGTTCACAGGCCGGTGTTCAATCCACTGAGCCACACCAGCCAGGGCGGAAAACTTTTTCTTTTCCTTTCTTTCCTTACTATTATTTTTAATTAGCAAAGTAACCATGGCCATAAGCACAGATGCTCAAGGAAAAGCTGAGACTAAAGAGCATCTGAGTCTTGGGTTGATCTGAATGAATCCGATCTGTGACTCTATGTGGATGGGAATATTGTACTGTAGACTTGCTGTCCTCTACACCTCAGTCAGATCTAGTAGTGCTCTCTCATCTCCCCTAAAATGTTCCCCAAAATTTCAGAGAAATCCTTCAGTACATATGATATTAATACACAAATCAAACATAATTAGGCAAATAAACTGATGCAAAAGTGAGATTTTCAGGAAGAAGCAGGTACTGAAGCCCCATCCTACTGCTCCCAGCCCCACAGGCCAACACAAGATAAGTGGATCGGCCGAAGGCCCTTCTGCTCACCCTTACACAAGGTATCGGGTTTAACTGCTCACTTGGGCCCAGGGCTGGAGTCATAGGACTAGAGAATCTCAAGTGTTTCCTCTTGTCCTCCAGGTTAGTCTTGGGAAGGCCAACAGACAATGACTTTGTTTGGGTCATTTTCTAATGTCACCTTTCTTCAGTGTGACCAACACCATCCAGGAAACTGAGTTGCTAATTTTTGCCTCAGAGGAGTTCAATCAACCCCCAAACTGACAACATTCAACACTAGAAAAGAGGATGGTATCAACCTAAATAAGAAACAGACAGTTTTCTTTGGGAGGCAGAACCCAGAGTTTGATTAAGCATTATAGGCTGGTGACCATATATTTGCTAAATTTTTGTGTTGGGTCTGCTTTGGGCCCCAAAGCAGATTCTTGGTATCCAAACAGTGACAAGTTAAAATAGCAATGGGGAACAACAAGCAAAGTTGATGTAATGATATCAAGGGAGATTTTCCCAGCCCAAATATGGACAATGCTTAAAAACCATAAGAAAAAAATTAGAAATAGAATGCTGCTGCAGCTATCACGCTGCTTGCAAAATATAGCAAACAGGGTTTTTTTAAGTCAGGGTATGAAATTAACTACTTTAAAACCTAGGTAACAAGCAGATGGAAATAAATTCTCCTTTTAACCTCCAACTAGCTGACTCATTTCCAGAAGGTATGGTGATGTCAATTTGTAACAGAGCCACCCACTAACAGAGAAATTAGAAAGGAATAATGCAGAGGAAGGGAAGTTACAGATATAAGAGAGTAAGGCTAAGCTTTCATTTCTAGCAGCATCAGATACTCTGAAATACTCTCTAGACAAAATCAACTAAAGCAGTGAATCAAATCTACATGTATAGTTTTAATTTTACATATATTGTTGAGTTAAAAACTAAGAAACAAACAAAAGGTTTTGTAGAGCCCCCATACAGCTGCACAGGAAACTGGGAACACAAGTGAGTGGTAAAAGTCTCTTTTTCCCTCTGAGAGTTCCAGCCCAAACCCTAGAAACCCAAAGTTTTCTATAAAGACTGCACAATATGCAGGAAACAGGTGATAATGCTTAGTACTTGCTCAAAGTGGGAAATCTAATAAGATTTCCTAATATTAATATAAAGGTGAAGGAGAAATAAAACTTGATATCCATAAGGACATAGGAAGAAAGCTCACCTACCTCAAGCCAGGACAAAGACAAAGACTGTGGGGCCTCGGAGGCAGGGGAACCTCTTCTGATAATTCAGAACTGTGAAGACACCTTGGTGGGTGTACAGTTAAATGTATAACATCTCTGTTATCTAAAATAACCCTGCATAGAGAATAAAATTTAAAGAATTTAATTAAATACCAAGGCAATTAAAAGAAACGGATTAAAATCTAAGGAGAGAATTCGTAAACTGAAAGATAAATTCAATAAAATTATACAGAATGTATAATGTACAACAAAAGGAAAAAAACGAGATACAACTAGATACCTGGAAAGTGGGAAAACTTTTAGACGAGAGCTTCTCTGCTTTAGCCAAATGCCCAATGCCACATTAATACTGTGGCTCCACCCCACCACCACCAGCAAAGGCTGAAGACAGAGCCTAGACTCGTGCCAAGGTGTAACAAGGTATCCTAAACTCCTCCACCCATCCTGTACTGTGCTGGTGTCGCAGAAGACCAAGTAGGGAACTAGGATGGTCATCCTCCCGCTGTGGTGTCACTGAACTGAGTGAAAATGAAAATACGACTTACCCAAATTTGTAGGACACAGCTAACTCAGTGTTGAGTGGAACGTTTACAGAATTAAATGCTACATTATAATCAGAAATAGTCTTAAATCAGTACGTTCCCACCTTAAGAATCCAGGAAGAGTAAAATAAACCCAGAGCAAATAGAATAAATTTCTATAAAAACAGAAATCAATGAAACTGAAAATAGAGAAACAATAGAGAACATCAATGAAAACTTATTACTTCATGCTAACTACTTCCTTATCTTCTCATTGTAGTTGGCCTGAAGTTCACTATATGTAGGAAAACCATGTAATTTAATTATTCAATCAAGAATACTTTCGAGCATGAAAAGAGGAGATAGTAATAATTACACTAGAACCAAAAGTGAAAGTCAAATCTGTCCTGGGAAAATTAGGAAACATGGTTCTTATATATAGCTAAAGGGTATATAGTGCCATAAGAACCATTTATTACGTAAGCAAGGGTCAAAAATGGGGTTTTCTGTTCATTAAAATAACAGAATAGAATAAATTTAAGGATTGTATGTATCTATTTACAAAGTGAAAAGTTGACTATCTGGCAATCAACTGTCAATGCCAATTTCAACAAAAAGATAAGTATCTCTACATATACATATAGAATCATCTATAGATAAAGGAGTCATAGGGAGAAAAGCAGTCATCTTTGTCAGAGTAAATATTGGAAAAATATATTATGTCTTGAAATTCATGATCATACTTTATTTCTAAAAATATTTTTATTTTAGGGATTATATTTGCATTTGTACTGAAATCAGGCCGGATGTGTTTTTCTTATCTCTTAAAGGTTTTATGAGGGTATGGAAAAAGAATCAGAAAACTGAAAAATATTTCTCTAAATGAAAAGGCTGTTTATGGAGAATGTCACAGCACAAATCAAGGTGTCTGTTTGTTTGTTTGAAGTACATGTAGAGCTAAAATTGCAGTTGCAGTTCTCCCTTGTTTTGAGCCATTTCTACACTGTGTGAAGAAGGTACAAAATCCTTAGATATGATATCAAGTCACCATAGGTGCCTGGCCGCTTTGGTGGCCGATAGCCGTCTTGGCCAGCCCTTTCTGTGAGCTCCTACTCACTACTTAGCATCCCTGACCCGGCCTTGCCTGCTTCCTTCCCTGCCACCGGACAGGCCAGCTGACTCCCAGAGGTCGGAGGCTCTTTTGTGTTCAACTCTGCCCTTTTAACATTCAGAATACAGCTGAGAATGAAATGCATGTTCAATAGATTTTTCCCAAATGAACTGGAAGGAAGAGACCTGCTCTTCTCGACTCGGTTTGGGAGAAACATTCTTTCTTTCAGCAGTTTAAATATGGAGAAACTAAGAGACCCAAAAGGAGAAATAGGAAAACATGCTGCATTTTTTAAAAAGTGTAAAGTAGTCTTTGGTTTTGGTTTGGTTCCTCCTTCTTTTAATCTCGCAAACAGATGACCAAAGGGCTATATAAATGCTTTCAAATTGACAGATAGTTAACCAGTAAGTACCTGTCAAAAACTGAAAAGGAATTGGGTTTAATTCTCAGCAAAGGGGCCAAGCAGTGTTTATACTTGCTCTCAGGAAAGAACATCACACCCAATGCAAGGGTAATTAAGTACTTTGCCCAGACAAGGCTGTGGCATGTTTCCAGAGGAGATTCAAATGAGAGTGTCAATTTAGATAAGCTTGGCTTATGCTAGTCTAAGGCAATGGTGGAACCACATGACCCCAAATAGTCCCTTCCAGCTCTTTGATTTATAACTTATCCTTAGAGAGTAAATTTGAAATCACAAACTAAACACTGAAAAATTATGGTAACTCTGAGCTGAAAGGCATATTTAGATTTTTATTGACTTTATTGAATCATAGCTCTGTTATTTAAAGTACCTCAAAAAATCATTTGTAAAAAGGTTAGTAGGAAAAATACATAGAGGCACACTTAGCCTCAGGTGCCTCTCCAAGTTGTGATCACAGCATAAATTCACCTTGTGATGTAAAGAGCAAATGGTTGTAAAGATAAAGGAGTTCATCATCACCAAGCCCTTATTATGTGAACTGTTAAAGGGACTTATCCAAGAAAATGAAGATCGAAAACTATGAATAGTAAAATGACAACAAACTCACTACTATCAACAATTGAACCTTTAAAAAAAAAACAGAAACAAACTAAGCAAACAACTAAAACAGAAACAGAATCTCCAAAATGGAGATCACATGGAGGGTTATCAGCGGGGAGGGGGAGTGGGGAGAATGAGGGAACAGGTATAGGGAACAAGAAGCATAAGTGGCAGGTACAGACAGGGGGAGGCTAAGAACAGTACAGGAAAGGGAGAAGCCAAAGGACTTACGAGTATGGCCCATGGACGTGAACTAAGAGCAGGGGGAATGCTGGTGGGAGGGGGAGTGCAGGGTGGAGGGGATAAAGGGGAGAAACAAAAATGGGACAACTGTAATAGCATAATCAATAAAATATACTTTAAAAAATAAAATAAGGTAAAATAAATTGTCAATATTTTTAGACACAATCTCCAAGACAAATAATTAAGTTCTTAAATAACATAACCCATTATTTCTATAAAACTAGTAGGACACCTTATGCATATACCTTTGAATGTACCAAATAGTTAATCATAGTACATGATTTATAAATCATTCCTGATATTAAAAAACAGATTCTTCAATTTGTGGATCAGTGAAGGAATTTGTTGCTTCTTATCCTTTGTTTGAAATGGTATTTTAATTGTTTAGTAGCACCTATACCAGGGAACACTCAGGAAAAACAAAAACTGTAAAACTCATATTCATTACATCTCACTTGTAATTTCTGAATTGTATTGAGAACTTCTAGAATTATTTATAAACAAAACATTTGAAATTTAAGAGAAGTATTTTGAAACTAGAAGGGCTTAGGTCAAAAAACTTATTGAAAGTCTTTTCATTAAACAAGAGTTTTTAAAAGGCTGAAAAATTTGCAATTTACATATTTGTTTTCCTTATGAGAATCCAGCCCTAAATCATTAGCCAGACAATGATAAATACATCTATATCTTTGATTCTAGGGAGAGTACCATCAAACCCTACAATTATCTACATATTCATCTTTTCTACTAGACTACATTCCTTGACAGAAAAGTCTTTATCTCTACGTTTAGTGTTTGGCACATAGTAGGTATTCAATAAAGGATTACAGAATAATTGAATGAATGAGGAAATAAATTGCCTTACAAATGAAGGAGACCAAAGTATGAGTAATTTCAGCATAATTTTTAACACTATTTCTTGAAGGACCAAATGAATGGTATAAGATGGGGTCTGAAATAAGTGACTAAGAATTAGTCACTCAGCTGCTTTGCAGATAAGCACAAAATGCAAGTTTTCAAAGGCCTTCTTAGCTCTTCCATCACTATACAAGGTTACAGAAAGCACAAGGTAAGTGATGTCATCGCAATGTTGATAAAGAATCATTGGGTGAGATAGGAGATGGCAGGTGGTACATTAGGGTAGATAAAATGGTAGATAGAAGTCACATAGTTCCTACTTCAAAGAAGTTCTTATGGCAAGCTAAAGAGTAAGCAAAGAAAAGCTTAAGGTACAATAAACATTTTTTGTACAATAAAATGATATAAATCTTGTAAGTGGCTATCTCTGCCCAGGAGACAGGCCATGGTGAAGAAGAAAACAGGGACAAGAAGGCCACAGAAAATTACTGTACCCAATTAAATATCAATGGGATAAAAATGTTGAAGCTAGGTTAACAGAACATTGTAGAATTATAATTGAAAAGACTTTGTGGCCAGTTAGATATGGACCCCCTCCTTAAGCTAGCTCTCAGCGAGCTCTAGTAACACAGCTCCCTCCACTTGCTCCTTTAACCTGAGGAACAGTAAACAACTTCTGCTTTTGTCTATCTTTATGATCCTCCATATCTCCTATTGTCTTCTTAACTGTGACCATACTGCAAAGTGTGTCTTCATTATAATCTCTGCCTTTGAGTGATTTAAACTGAAGTCTGCTTCCTGCCTGAATCCTAACTGATATCCAACAGAAGAGCCAAAATTCAGTTGCATTTTTCAGGTGATCACTATAGCTGCTGTGAGAAAAATGGACTGTATTGGGTTGAGCAAGAGGGATGTAAGGAGATGATATAAGTCTCCTCTGAGGCTACCACAGAGGTCCAAGGATGTGATGCTGACAGATTTAACTAGAGAACTGACAAGATGATGGAGAGACGTGACACAGCTGAGAGTTATGTGGGAAGGAAAGGACAAGGTCTGGTCATTGATGGTATTCACAGGTAAGAAACAAGGAGGGTTTGATTATAACTCTACTCAGTAACCAAAAGGAAAAAAAAAAAAAACTTGGTCGAAGGAAATCAGCCAAATGCTGCATTAGCAAGTACATGTGCCCAAAGTTGCTCATGATACTCATCAGGATAACCAGAAACATCTTGAAGCTTTAATACCTGCCCACATCTGCAAACCTTCCAAACCTCAAATCCTATAAATAATTTTTAAAACCAGGCAAAAGAAAAAAGCCAAAAATTGCATTCTAGCATCAACCAACATTTACAGAGTGTCTATGTGCAAGGAAGGCACTACGAACTAGAAAGAGTCAGCATAGAGGAGAAGATCGGAACATGGGCTCTGAAAGCAGACTACCTGTGTTTAATTTACAACCATGAACTTACAGGACAAAGAGAAGGAAGGAAAACAAACTTAAGCAATAGGGAGAGAGGGAAGTAGATAAGCATAAAATTTTCCTCTTCCATTCCTGGCAACTTAACTCTTTGGTATATGTATACTGATATGTAAAGCTGTAGTTCAAATGGTAAATCTAGAGGGATTAGAGGGATGATTTTGTGTGTGTGTGTGTGTGCGCTAGGATAATAAAAACAACTTTTGGATGTAAAGCTTTGGATGTGTTCTGAAATTATCTTCTAATGGCTAAAATTAATTAACTTACTGACCTCTCTCTTTGTATCAGGCACTATGCTAAGATCTTTACAGATACGAATATAAATTATCTCACTATGCTTCCAGTAACTCTACTTCCTTTCCCAGAAAGGAAATTCTACAGCTACCAAGGTATCTAAAATGTTTTTGGTTTAGTCCAACCTAATGAAAGAGAAGTTTCTGCTACACTTTTAGGTACACAAGATACTTATTCTACTTCCTTTATTCTACTGTACCATTTAAAACTCTAGATTAGGGCATTAGAGATTAGTTAATCAAAATTCTCAACTCCCCCATATTTCGGAGATAGAAACTGAGTCTTGGAACACTAAGTAACTTTTACTCAAGGT
Source organism: Mormoops blainvillei (assembly GCA_004026545.1). Lineage (NCBI taxonomy): Eukaryota > Metazoa > Chordata > Mammalia > Chiroptera > Mormoopidae > Mormoops > Mormoops blainvillei. The sequence goes on along the minus strand of PVJD01002968.1, from coordinate 4,760 downwards.
TAAACAATTGAAAAGTGCCTGAGGTAGCACTTAAACTGAATATCCCACAAATCCCTTAAACATCCAGTAATACACTTAATATCTCCATAGCAGTACTATGTTATCATTTCCCAATTTTTTAGTATCATGCTTTAAAATTTTAATTATAACCAATTTTAAATCAAATTATATTTTGTTAAATGATTTTTGACCCATCAACATTCTTTTTTGAGATTGCCTAGATAACTATGATATTTGAACTTTTAACATAAAACAGCTAAGAAAAATAACACATAAGTCATGGGCCTACATTATTTGCTAAGTCAACAACAGATAATATTCCACTTGGAAAAGTAAATACAACTAAAGCTAAAATTAAGCAAGCTTCTAGGAAAATCAATGTATTTATTTTATATCAAAGTGACCACAGATAAATTAATAATCTTTTTATAAACTTCAGGTTATAACTATTCTTTTTATTAAAATTGCTCATCTTTGCTCTAAAGAGTAGACTTGAGATAAATCATTTTTTAACCATAAGTTATTTGTATCTGTGTGCTAGAGACAGCTGTGTATTAAGTGAATCACCTTTCTTTCTCCTTGTGGGCACACAACTCCCAAGGAACATTTCCCAGCCTCCCGAGCAGCTGGGGGTGAGGAGGCAAGTAATTCCTCTGAATAAATGAATGTGGGAATTTTTTAGTTTTAAATCTCTTGTTTTCCTGCCTCCAAATTATTTTCAAGCCATTGATAGAGGGTGCTACAGGTAGAAGGTCCTATTTTTTTGAAAGATAACTTGCTTCTGTCTTCTTATCTCTTACCCATGACAAACAGCTCCAAATGCTCCCCTTCATATTGTCTCACACTTCCTTACTTTTCCTCTCTCATCTCTTCGCCTCATCTTTTCTACAGTCGGTGAGCAATTTTGTAATTCGTCTCTAGGAGGTACCAAGGTCGGCCCAGAACCAAACGGGGAGGAAACAGCTTTATCTTTGCTGTCTCTCCACTCCCGTTTTGTGCGTGTCTCTTCGTTCACTTTATGTTTTATAAGCCGCCTCCTCTGTCAAGCCGTTGAGACCACCCTGCACATCTTCCTCACTCCCAGAGTCACTAGTTACAGGGGTTCCCATTATGGATCTTTCTTCTTTCTCAGGGAGGCTTGAAATCCTATGGGTCAATCTTTTCCTCAAAACAAGGTTGTTTTTTTTCCAAACAAGATCTTATTGTCTGGTGTTCAGTTTATTTAGGCTTTGCTATGTGGTTCTCAGAAAGACAATGAAGTAAACTTTTCACTGCTGTAGTTATAATGGCTGCTTATGTTTTTCCTTTCTTCAAAGGGGTTATTGTCCTTTGAACTCCTAGATTTGAAGCCAAGGACGAACTCTGTAATGTTGGAATTCCAATGTGGTTGGCTGAGATGAGAATTTGGGGTCTTGATCATATGACCACCCACTATTTTTGACTAGATCTATGACCTAGATCTACTGCTGACCTTTTTCACTTCTTCTGATGTATTCTGTATGAATGGTTCTCAACCTTTACCATGCATAAGAATTTCCTGAAGGGCTTTTAAAACCCACATTCCTGGGCCCCAACTCCACAGATACTGATTCAGTACATTAATAGACTTAACATAGTCTATTAATATGTATTTCTAAGAAAAGCACCCAGAAAATATTTATTGACGATGGTGGTCTAAAGACAGCACTTTGAGTACCACTTGCTACAAGGCAACTTGAAGAACACAGGAGACTTGGGGAAAAAAGTTTGATATGATCCCAGCTGAAATAAAGATGTGACAAAACCTGGTTTCATTTTCAACATGAACCTTTCAAACAAAAACATTATTGCATCATACAATCCTGCAGCAAGAGATTTTACTGGTTATCATAAAATCAATCAAGGGAATTTAGCGATTATAAAGTCTAGTACTGTTGTTCTAAAGATGAGAAAACTGAGACCCAGGACAAATATTTCACATATCAGGAGAGAGAGAAATAAAGTAAAGATGTAGTACAGAGTATTTCCAAAGATGGTTATAACAGGATTTCCCATCCATCTTTTTCAGCGTGACTTTATTACTAAACCCTCAGGAGGTGATATCTATTTACTTTCCCCTTGAGTCTGGGCTAACCATGAGACTTGTTTTGACAAGTAAAGTGCAGTGGAAGTGAAGCTGTATAACTCCCAAGACAGAGACTTAAGAGATCGTCTGTTATTTCTTGCCCAGCTGAAAACCAGCACCAACAGCCAACTATGTGAGTGAAGGTCTTTTGAGCCCTCTATCCATGCCTGAGACCCGACAAACAACAACACAGGACTGTCCGAGAAGCCACAGAATTTTAAGGAATAATCAACTGTTGTCTTAAATCACTGAGCTGTGAAGGGGCTTGTTTTGCAGCAATAAGTAACTGCAACAGTGGGTCTCCAGGCTCCTCATTCGTTAAGTCTCTACCGGTCCCTATGGTGCCTTCTTCACATTCTGCTTCCTCCGGCTCCTTTGCCTGTTCAAACGACACTTTTTAAAATATCTATAATTTTCTAGATACTGTGTATTCAAATATAATAATAAAAACACAATTCTTACCCTCACTGACCTCATGACCAAGAATGGAAGACTGGTTAAACAAATAATTGTCACACATTTTGATCTAAGTTCCAATATTATTATGTAGCAAATCAGTAAATAGGAATGAGTGCGCGCAGCAGTCACAGAGGCAAGCATGGGAGAGGCAAAGCAGGGTTTACGAAGGAATGAAGGCACACAAGCATCGTAAATTATATACTAGACAGATAGGTAACAATGATGATGAAGCGATATAAATTCACTATTATACCTTATTTGAATGTATTACTTGTTCATTATTTGTAGCATTAACTCCCCCAACATTATAGATAATGTCTGATTATATGAATGTGTATATGTGTATGTTTACTTTGACTGCATCATTGCATATGGTTTTTTCCTATAAAAAGAACATTAGAAGAAAAAAAGTCACAGTTTCCCCCTTATATCTTCAATATTTCTGTCTCCAAAAACCTACTCAAGAAAGCGGAGTCTTATTGCTAGCAACATTTACCTAAATCATAAGTTAAATGACAAATGAAAACATTATGGAACATCTATTCATTCCATCACCAGAAATAGGTAATCAAAGTTTCCTTGAATAGCTTAAAATCTAGGAAGGTTCTTAACTGTTTAGGGCTCCATTACAAGCCATAGAAACCTGTTATACAGAATGGGACATATTACTTGTTGTTCTGTTACTTAAAAATTGTTGGACAATCTTGAGAAGTTTCAGGCATATTTAAGAAAGTTTATTCCACTGTTTGGATTATACCCTAAGAATCCTGGAACGCCAATTCTAAAGAACCTATGCACCCCAATGTTCATAGCAGCATTATTTACAATAGCCAGTGCTGGAAACAGCCTAGGTGCCCATCAGTAACTGAGTGGATCAAAAAACTGTGGTACATTTACACACTGGAATATACCATGCAACAGAGAGAAAGAAGGAACTCCTACCCTTCATGACAGCATGGATGGCACTGGAGAGTATTATACTAAGTGAAATAAGCCAGGTGGTGAAAGAAAAATACCATACGTTCTCACCTATAAGCGTAACCTAATCAATAAAACAAACAAGTGAGAAAAATAGAACCAGAGACATGGAAATAAAGAACAAACTGACCTTGACCACAGCAAAGCAAGGAGGGGGATAATGAGGGAAAGAAGGGGAAGATTTAAGTCAAGGAACATGTATAAAAGACCCATGGGAAAAAAACAGCCTGGGGTGTGGGGAGGATGGAATGTGGGAGGTGGGGGGTGGATAGGGCAGGGGGGAGTAATGCGGAGAAAATGGGGACAACTGTAATTGAACAACAATTTTTTTTAATTTTTTTAAAAGAAAGTTTTCAGACCCAAGAATTATCCCACTACTGTTGTGTTACGGGCTGTTACACATGGCACTGGAGAAAGTTGATGAATCTGAAAGCTGTTAACTTGGACCCATGTGGCTTCTGCCATCATCGGAACAGCAAAATTTTGGTCTCTATCCCAACTTAGTTCCAAATTCAAATCTCATATGAGTGTACCGGATTGGAGGAATCCAAATCACACCTGGAACTTCAGCAACAAGGACATATGGAAAATGTTTTGTTTTGTTTATTTTTTAACCTCTGTAAGTCACAGTAGTAAGAAGTTGGAAGGTATTTTTAAGAAAACAATCCACAGGACCCATCACAGGCTTACTGTGATTTTACCAAATAAATAAAGAAGTCAAAGTGCAGACTAAAGGAGTTCTACTCTCTCCACTCAACTGTGACTATTGAGAAGGTCATGATTTATCTGCTGTTAGAGACAATCATATGTAGAAACCTACATCCCAAACCACCAAAACCAAGGAAAGTATACTTTTATTTAAGCCAAAATCATGTTAAAGAATAATGAATGTCACCCTTGAAAATATTTATACAAAGACACACTATACTTCTTTAAAGCTAATACTGTGTTTCAATCATTTCCTTACCTGTGTTTAACCAGGCTTCTTTTTATTATAAAATTGGAGTCTATTCTGATATGTATTTACCAGAGAAATTTAAAATTATTGTTTGCTGACAATTTGCAGTACATAATATTTTGATAAATAAGCTTATTATTTTAACTATAAACATTTGAAAATAAAGTATTTCAGAAATAGTAATATATTTTGGGTTCCTTACTTCTTGGTTTGAACCAATTATCATTTTCTCTCATAATGTATTCACATAACATAAAGCAA